>CM037920.1:740000-837000 GCA_021346845.1 Apeltes quadracus
GCGCTTTGTCGCGTTCCCGCCGGGTTTATTTCAGTGAGACGTTTCCTCCTCGAGCGACCGAACCTCCTCATCCACGACGATCCATCAACGAGCGGTACGGAGACGCCGCGATGTGAAGAACTCAGCTTCCACATGAAGAGCAGTGTGTGTGTGTGTGTGCGTGTGCGTGTGTGTGTGTGTGTGTGTCTTTGACATGTTGGACATCAGAACATTTGACCCTTGTTTTTGTGAAACCCAGAAACCTTTGAATGTAGTGAATGAATGAAGCTTAACGACAGAATGTTAATTCATTAATGTTAATAAAACAATCAAATCAACATTTGTTTGTTAAAAAACAACGACAGAGTCGTGCTAATGTTGCTCATTCTCAAACATCTCAAAATGGATGTTATGACCTATTATTAGTTATCAATGACCTGTTGCCGCGGTAACCCACATATTCTCTACACACCTGGTCTCACCTGTCGGCACCGCGCAGTGAGGACAGAGGTGATTGCATCACCACACGTATTAAATCCAGACATCGATACAAAGTCACAAACTAAACTAAAATGAATTCATTCGAGGAGCACAAACGAAATGAGTCAAACTTCAAAGCGTCGATTCTGGATTCATTCGGCAACATTTGGATTTCTAACACACAAAATCCCCCCTTCCCACTTCCTGTGTGTGTGTGTGTGTGTTCATGCTGTGTTGACAGGACAATAGAATCCTGATCATGGGGATCAATAAACACTTTAAAGAGACCAGTAACGCGCACAACACAAACACAACGCACAACACAACGCACAACACGAACACGACGCACAACACGACCTCCTGTTGTTCCCTCAGCGCGTCTCTGCTTCCCGTTGGGGGGGGAGCGGGAGGCGGCTTTGTGCTCCCACCTGGCCGCAGCTCTGCAGGTAAGCATTCAACTTGTCTGCTCCACTTAACACCTGACATGCCCCCCCCCCCCCCCCCCCCCGCGCCCACCTTTGACCTCTGACCTCTGGACTGACAAGCCGGGAGACGCGTCCTTTCCTTTCTCCGCTGAGTGAGACAAGGTGAAAGGCATCCGGGGGGCGGGGGGGGGGACGCAGGTGTTCATGCCTCCACACCTCTCAAGTTCAAAAGCCATTGAGTCCTTAGCAACCAGGTACACAATGTAAACAATGAGCCCCCCGAGGCAGCACCCACACTAACATCACGTGATCTCAGTCAGTCACACACAAGGGAGAAACACTCATGGAACTAGAAGACACAGGAACAGGACAGACCCCCCCCCTGCACCTCCCTGCCTTCCTCCTCCTCCTCCTCCTCCTCCTCCTCCTCCTCCTCCTCACCTACGTGTCAAATGGGTCTCAGCTTCTGCCAGTTTGTGGGTTGAACAGCGGGAGCCGGTCCAAGCATTACTAGTAACATTAGTGTCAGTAACTTAATGCCCAGGTGTGAATGGATTCTCAAACAAGCCGGGGGGGCCGGGGGGCCCGGGGAGACCGGGGGGCCCGGGGAGACCCTGAGGCCCCCCGGCTTAAACCAACACGCCGCTGAGCCGACGTGTCGGCAGGCGGCCGCTGTTTGCGTTGTGGATTTGTGAGGCTGCTGAAGAGAAAACAGGGAGACAAATAAGAGGGGGGGGGGGGGGGCTCCTGCAGGAAGCTTTTGTTGCTCCACAAGCAGGAAGATCCTGACTTCTGATTCCACACAAAAGCTTCTGGAAACGAGTCTTTTAAAGGGACTCAGAGCCGCTGTTTCCCAGTCTGAGTGAAACGAGGCGGCCGGACGCTTTGTGGATTAAGAGAGACGAGGATCCCCACGTCCTAGTTTACCCAGAATGCCTTTCAAGCAGCCTCGGAGAGGAGCCTGAAGCCGCGACGTGGGGCCGAGCAGGCCGGAGGGCGGTGTTGTTAGCACAGAGGTCAGAGGTCGCGCTCCGCGAGGTGGGTGGTGCTGGTTAAAAGGGAGCTGCGATGTAACCAAGCGGGGATTGAATGACTTGTGAAGTGGAGGAGAGCGTGAAGCCGTTAAAGACGTTGGTGAAAAAGCCGCTTTACGAGGCTTCAGTCGCTCGTGTGATTCAGCGTCACTGCAAATTAGTAACATTTCTAATGCGGATTCAACAACACGTGAATCGTTTCCCTCAGAAATACGAACCATTTAACACACAACGTGTGAGACTTTCAGTATTGAGGTGAAATAGTGTGTTGATGCATCTCTGAGGAGGGAAACCTTTGTCGCTTTGTGTGCGTCGTGTGTATCCGCGGGGGGGCAACAGCATCGGTTCGGGTGGTTCCTGCTTCATCACACGTTAAAGCGTCTTCAGGATGAGCGTCCACACATGGAAACGCGATCATCCAGTAAATCCCATCTTTTTTAATTCCCTGTGAAAAGCCAATAATTGTTCACTTTGCTGGCAGACGTTTCCTCCTGTGGACCCTGAACGTTGGATGTTGTTGGATGTCGTTGACCCTCCGTTCTCCTCGTGACGTCACGCACGAGGCCGCATCTTCATCATCTTCGTCATCTTCATATCACAGACGCACGCGGCTCTGACGTGACTCCTCCCACGCGGCGTTCTTTCCTTCTGGTCCTGCAGGAGGCGGGCGGACGCCGTCAGCCTCCCCCCCCCCCCCCCCCCCCCCGCTGCTGTGAGTCACAGGACACCGCAGAGCTTAATGACGGCTGTCAAAGTGAATATTACGTGTCATCAAATCCCCGTTGCGTGATGGATTTTCCACCGCCGGGACCATAATGGTGGAAAACTGAACTGCTGGAACTGTCAGGGAGCCTTTGGGTAGTTTTAAATCCCGTCACACCAACAAAAAGGAGGAGAGTATTTTTCCGCTTGGCGGCGATGCGGTTTTAGTTGACATTCTCCCCCCAACACACCTGAGACAGGTGACTTCTCCAGCGAGAGGATTGTCTGTTGAAGAGCTTCCTTTTGTCCGGGAATATGAATAACTAAAGAGCTGGTGTCGCTGGAGGGGGGAGCTGGCACGCAGCGGCGAGCAGGACGGCGCTCTGCAGCTTCTCCTTTCTGACGTCCGCTCAATAATTCAGCAGATAATTGCTGCTTCATTAATTGGCGGTGGAGCATAAGAGATGGAAGGTGGCTCCTAAGTGGGGCTCCACTTGTGATGTGAAGACAGATGGCCGCCTGCCGGGTGTCAGATGAGACGCCTTTGTCCCCTTCACACGTCCCCCCGTGTGAGGAGCCGGCTCAGGTTCGTCCTCACAGCGAGGCGGCGATGCGCGTCGAGACGCGGCCGCAGACGTGCGTCTTTGTCTCGGGCCGACAAACATCCGGTGCACACGCGTGAAAACCACACGCCTGCAAGCTTCAACGGGAGACGGAACCAACAACAGTCCTCACAAATGCATCCACTCACGTTCTCATTCATCAGCTGATGAAGCTCGTCCCACTAATGTTTCATTTGGCATTGAAGCGACACACAGAAGCGCTTGCTGCCGACATGAAACCCCCCCTTTGTACGAGTCACATGCCTGATGTCTCCCTGTGCGCAGCGCCTGCTACGTTTCCCCTCCCTAATTGCCTAATAACTCTAACACCCTTGAGGTGGCTCATTAGCCGCGCATGAAGACCTTAAGGGAGGGAAGCACCTGTTCATTTACTAAATCAACTCTGAAAACTGTTCAGGGGCAGAAAATGAAAGCGACACACAACAAAGTGGCCTCGAGACTTACAGATATAAATATCAGTGTTTCCCGTCCAATGGAAGCACAGCGAAGCCAGTCAGGGCAAGTAAAGAGGTATGAAGTGAACATCCAAAGGGACACATGACTTCCTGTCTCCGGGGAGGCCACGAGGGGGGGCGGCCCTCTCGTCTCGTCACCCCGACCACGCGTTGCTCCACCAGGGCGCTGCCCTGCGTGTAGCGTCTCTTCTTAACACAACGCGACAAAGACGGTTCAGACGGCCTTCATGAAGTTTCCATGGATGAGAACTTTCCTCCCGTCTTCGCTCTCGGTGGAGTCAATAACCCGCCTGTCACCTCGCTGTCCAGCGGGTCCCTTTCCGTCCCCGGTGACACTCCGCCGGCGCGCCGCGTCACCGCGGGCCGCTGTGAGTTAGTAGCTACTTGCGAGTGATTTCATATGTTGTAACACGGGGCCGAGCGAACGCTCTCCATGTGCAGCTCGGGCGGTCGGAGTCCGTAAATCAGCAGCCGCGCTCCGTCCGTAGGCGACTCTCAAAGTAAGAAAACATTAAAAGACTTATTAACGTTCGGTGGACTTTCAATGCGGGTCAAGAAATGGAAACAGACTAAACCGCCAATAAAAGCATGAGCCCATCTTTGGCCTCGGCCGCGACAAAAGCAGCCCTTAAATCAGACGTGAACAGCTCGGCCTTGTTCGGAGAAACTCCCGTCCAGCACCTTCGTTTCCATCGATGAGTTCCTCCCCTCGGCTGATGACCTTCGAGCCCCCAGAAGCGGCTGCTTCTGATTAGCGCCGCCGCGCGCTGCGCTATAAGAGGGAGCCGCGGGGTTCGTGATGGATAATCTGGAGAAAGTCACACCATGCGGCTTTTTCCACACTGCCCTCATTGTGTTGGACGGAGGGAGGAATTCTAACGTCACCTCGCATCACGTCCGCGCTCGCGTCCTCGGCGCTGGCGACCCGGTGGAACGCCGTCTGCTTCCACTCTGTCTCAGCACATTTCTCTCAAACATGTGGGGAGCAACGCCTCCATTTGAACACGTCGGCGGCGCCCGGCTCTCGTGCCGGCCCGGCGTTTGACGTTATATCGTTGTTGGCTGCAGCAGCGGGGCGGCGCCGGAGCCGGAGGGCCGCGGCCCAATTCCCCTCGACAGGCAGAATCCTCCCCGCTGAGGGGCCCTTCAGCACCACGTGGAACAGGAACTGAGTGTTCTGGTGTCGCGGTGAGAAAGCGTGTGGCGCCCGAACCCCCTAAGCCTTTCCATCAGAAGGTTGGTGGTCAAGTCGATGTCGACCTTTAACCCCAAACTGCTCCCGTAGGTCGAGCCTAACCCTGAATGTTGTCCCTGAACGACGTGATGGATGCAGCATTTCATGCCCTTCGTTCTATTCGCTCTGGAGAAGATGAGCCATCGAGTCGTTGTTCCAGGACTCATTTGTGAGACTTTTCACTCCATGAACAGTCAATTTGAGGCGCAGATGAACATGGTATTAGTCCACTTCAGCCAATCCACAAGGGACGTGTCCTCTGTGATCAGCAATCAGCTCAACTCATTCGGAATCGAACCCTCATCTTACATATAAATGCACTCACATTCAGTGTCTCAGAGGGCTGCAGCGTCTCCGGAGTGCTCGTTGGGAGAGCCTCACAGTGTCGTCTCTGGACGTTGCCTGGAATGAGCAGCACTTACACACCTGAATGCTCTGCAGCACTTAAAGGCCTGAAAGCTTCGGATCAGGTTCCGTATTCTGGGGAACAATGAGGGAGGAATCACAAAGAGACCCAGGAGCACGCTGGGTAATGTCCCTGCTCATAAACGTTGCTGTGTTATGAACTCTTTTATGCTTATTTATCATCTAGCAGACACCCAACACCCCCCCCCCCCTTCCCTTCACCCCCCCCCCCCTTCCCTTCACCCCCCCCCCCCCCCTTCCCTTCACCCCCCCCCCCCCCCCCTTCCCTTCACCCCCCCCCTGAAAGAGGGCACCGGCTGAACTGAAGTGTTGGATCATCACTGTCATTCTTACATGATGATGTCATTCTGTGTTAGATCCTCTATCAAACACCTGATCCGTGCAACTAAGTTCATCCACCATGCGCGTGTACACAACAGACACACACATAGTCATTGTAACGACACCACAGGACCTTCTGTCCACGCTGTTTATTTGTTCTCCAGCAGGGTGAAGTAAATGAAGAACGAAACCACCGTCAACTCGAAAGCAGCTTCCAAAGATCCTCTAAAAAAGCCTCCATTTGTTTCTGAACCGTCGCGTATGAACGCGTCTCATTCAGACGCTGCAACCGAACGGGGCAACAAGTCGCAGGACGACGTCGCCGCTGCAAACACCGGCTCCTTCAGCCTGAACACAAAGAACATCTGTGCCGGCTGGAGGCTCAGCAGATGTGCAGCTCAGCGCTCAGTGCAGCCGGACCGGAGCCAGAGGACGTCAGGGACGCGGCTCGTTTGACAAAAGCTCCACGTCAAACGTCCCTCACAGGAGACGTTTGCCAGAGTCGGCGAGCGGCAACGGCAACACGAGACGACGGCTTCCTGTCAGCCGGGACGAGCGTCCTCCTGGGGCTCCTGCAAGCGTTTGGTGGAAGGGTCAAAGGTCACACGTCAGCCTATCGAAGGCGCTCCGCTCATCCTGGTTGGCTCACCGTGCTGTCAATCACGGCCACGACTGCACTAAAAGAATAACAGAGACTGCAGGTTTGAAGATGATTTTTATTTCATGCAGTGATCTTCATTTTGTCTCAACCTGCAACACACAAAAAGATACACAACACAACACAGAGAAAAGAAGGAAAGACAGTGAACGAGACAACTGTTCTGTTTGAAGCCCATTTGGGGTTTGCTCCTTTGTATTTTGCTCAAACGCGGTCGGTTAATACTAATAAAGGCTTAAAGAGCAGAGAAGCTTCGTTATGAAGATAAAGAATTTGTCCTTTTGCTTAGTTAGATTGTGTTTGCTTGTGTTTCCTCCTTCTGTCCCGTGTCTCTGTGCTGTTACTGGCAGCCCGTCCCACCAGAGGACTATAAATACGAACCCCTCCGAACGGCCACATCCTCCCCTCCCTTCTCCCCCCTTCTCCCCCCCTGAAACCCACCGCGAGCCTCTCAGCGGGAGGAGACTCCTCGGACCGTCTGCAGACTGAGAACCGGATCTGCAGCTCTGGCAGTCTGCTCAGGTGGAAGACGGCGAGCGTGAGAGGGTGTTGGCCCTGTTCTGCACACACACACACACACACACACACACACATACACACACACAGGCAGACACACTCTGTGTGTGTGTGCTTGTGTGACGCTGCCGTCGGCGACTTCCAGCGAACGGGAAACAGGAAGGAAAAAGTAAGGAGAAGCAGCTGTGAGGAGATGCAGACCGTCACAGGGAAGCAGGCTTCGGTTTCATGGTGGAAGAAAAACCTATTCTGAGTGTGTGTGTGTGTGTGTGTGTGTGTGTGTGTGTGTGTGTGTGCAAACGGCAAACACACAGACCAGCTCCTTCCACGCAAACGGCCCTTTTGACCGTCATAAGAGCCTCGTCCCTCCCCAGGACTCATCCCGGCGGCCTTCCCTTGCTCCCTCCCTCCCTCCCTCCCTCCCTTGCTTCCTTTCCTTTAGGGGACGTCAGCGTGGCGAGCGGCTGAGCTGCAGACGCTCCGCAGTTGCTTTCTCTGCAGAAACCACCTGTCCAAACAGCAGCCGAAGCCAGAGGGCCGGGGGGGGGGTGGGGGGGAGGCTCGGTGCAGAAGCTCAGCAGACCGTCGCTGAGATGCGTGCTGGGGGGTCACCTGGGCGCCAGCTGAAACGCACGAGACCCTCGCGGCGGCGGCCTCTCGACCCCTGCGAGCACAGCGGCGGTTTGCGTGACAGCGACTCCAGTGAAGCTCGTGCAGCGGGAAGGCGGCTCGTGAACGGCTTACAGCCATTGGTGAAGCCGTTTGTGTCATCGGGGGAGATTTGCTGGACAAAGACCAGGTGGCTCATTCGGGGGGAGGGGGGGGGGGGGGGTGGAGTTGTCAAGTTTCAGTCCTTATGCTTACGTTTCAGCACATTCATCCTTAATCTGTGACGCCCTCATCAGCTGCAGCTCCTGATCGCCGGTCTCAGTCACACGGTGAGAAATCACAGAGAAACCGAGACTCTCGATGTGGTAAAAAGCAGACGTCACACGTCACAGACAGAAGACACCGAATTCCACTTTAATACCACACGGAGGCCCGCTTAAAAAAAGCTTTTACAGTAATAAAGGCTGAGGAAACTACAATGATTTATTATTATACCTTGTTTCCCTTAATGATATAATCAGTTAAATGGGCACTAAGCACCAGACAAAGGTAAGATTAACTTTACTTCCACAGATAAAAAACTACCTCTAATTTATAGAAATGTTGGTGCCCACAAATCTCTAACGTGCACATCGAGCCTCTGATCAGCATTTACAGCATCATTTCTAATACATGAAAGCAGCTTTGCAATGGAGCTTTTATTGTACTAACACATTTCTCACTGGATATTTCAGAAGGTCGATAACACATTAAAATCATGCCAACGTGTGCAAGCATGTAGAAACGTCTCTAACAAACTAGACACAAACTCCTTCTGTAACCTCTGATAAAACGTTTAAAGGTCCTCTAACGACGACAAAACACATCCAACGGACTCACGGTTTAATTACTCACATAATCTAAATGTAACATGTCAATGTGGTTTACGGTCGTAAACTGTAATCATACTTATGTAAAATTAACAGAACATCACAGCGCTGCTCATTTTGCTTTAAAGCCTCGAGCACCAAAGTTTGGATTTGAGAAGCGTAAATATTTGTTAATGTACAGTGGTTAAAACAAAAGCGTCATATAGTAATGGCGGAGGAAAATATACTTATGTATGAAATAGATGCTTAATTACCAGAGTGATTCTAGCTGTTGTTCTACAAACAGTCTTTCATAGTGATTATTTACGGTGAATCACAGAAACGCACCGATAGCTGCGTGTAAACGTAAGAAGAAACGGCAGCAGAACGCCACCCTGGCACAGGGGGGGGGGGGGGGGGGTCACTGCACCACACACATGGAGCTGCGGGGGGGGTTGACCGTCCGGGCCGCGGCGTCCTGACTGTAGTTCACGATGTCGGCCTTCACCACGCGCTGAAACGCACACAGCAAGGAGGGAGATGAGGAGATTAGCTCGTCATTACACGCCAACACATGTAAAACACATGTTAGCTTAGCATGAAGACTGGAAGCAGCTAGCGCTCTGAACTCTTTGATGACGTGACGACAGAGAAAAGGGGCTTGTTTCTATTGGACTAAACATCTAGCTGGACTCCTACATTCACTACATTCAGCTTCTAGGCTCCAAGACAAACACGTCTCACTGTGATTATTGGACAGAACATATTTTGCTTTGCTGGTTGCAGTCTGGTCTAATTGGGCCTTCGTCCTGCGGGTAGTTCACCAGCTCAGCCTTCACAATCATCTGAGCGGGTTCAACGCGTCAGGAGAGCAAAGGGACAAAAACAGGAGGAGGAGGGTTAGAGAGTGAAGACTGGAATCCAGAGCCGAGCGGGGACGAGAGACGGAACACACAACAACAACCCGTGTAAACGCACGTTCAACACAGGAGACCAAAAAGGAATCAACGTAAAGGTTAGCTGTAACTTCATTACAGTTATTACTTCTGTTATTGTTATTTCTTCCAAATGAATCAGATCAAACAGATTTAATAGACATAGTTCATCATTTCAGGGATACAGGAGGCGGGGCCTTAATGGAGCAGCCAATAGCAGAGCAGCTGGCTGAATAGCAGGCGCCGGTTGGCTGTCTGATTAACGCGGCCTCGCTACCGGATCCAAATGATTCCAAATGGTGTTAAACAAGAACACGTTTCCTGATTTAAAGATTCCCTGATGTGAGATTATTGTTGTGTGCAGGTTTCTGATGGTTCTGATGGTTCTGATGACACTGAATGTGGATTGAAGCTCTCTGCTTTATTGACGGAGCCGTGCAGTGGGGGGGGGGGGGGGGGGGGGGGGACAGTAGACGGGCGGCTCCATTAGCCGATGGTCCTTTCCAGTTAGCTGGCGGCCGTGAAGGGGGGGGGGGGCTTGAGAATCTGGCCGGTCTGTCCCTTACATGCTCTCCCTTCTCTGGGGGTCCTGACCTCTGTGTAGCCCCCCAGGCTCATCAACCACTACCCAGCCAGTGTGGCTCCAGGCCGTCATATCAGCCCGGGATTAATGCCTGCGGGGGAGGCGACCTTGTAAATCCTCCAGCTGCCACTATTGGGCACGTCGGTCCGGCTGGCTGGTTGAACCTCTTGTTTCAGGCCGAAACGCTGGCAGATAAACCAAATAAATCAGACGGACAAACCTGAGGCGCTGCTCCCTCTAACCTCCAGCTCCACGCGTTAACGTGCTCAGCGTGGCAGGTAGAGCGTCGCAGGAGCCGTGTTTACACAACGAATGGTCCCTTACAGTGGGGGGGCCTCCGGCGACCTAACGCACTCCCCGTGACCCCGTTAGGTTCAGACGGGACACGACATGTGAGGTCAGGATAAGGAGCTCACCTGGGACTGCTCCATTTCAGCTTTATTCAGCTTCACTCCGAGGATCTCGGCCGCCACTCTCTGGAAACACAGGTAGACCTGCAGGGAGAGGAGGACGCCCAGTCAAACCCGCCTGCGCGTTGACTTCGGCGCGTTGAACCGGGGAGCGCAGCACTCACCGAGTCGCCCGTCTTGGCCGACACGAACTGACTGACGAGGCCGTTCTCCTGGCAGAACCGCTGGTGTTTGTCGGCCTTCACCGTCCTCATGTGCTCCATGTCGACTGTGGACGAAACGCAGCGTGACGGGGGAGAAAAACGGGTGGATTTATGCGGCGGGCGAGCGGCACTCCGGCGGGGTCAACTGTCACGTATCTGAGCATAAACACAAACCATAGCTGTTTACACGGGAGTGAAGATGGAGGGGATCTGCCCAGTGTGCGAGCACTGGCACGTGGAAACAAAGCGTAATTCAACTGTTATGTTGCTTTCAAAGTCGTTCCAGAGGTGGAACTGAAGCCCGATGCGACGCGTTGCTCAGGGAAAGCCAATAGCTGGACCTCCATTTGACCCGAGACAGACAAACCTGGAGAAAGGTTTAAGTCTTGGGGCTACTCCCCCGGTGAGGAACAGCGTGCCGGGCTTTAAGGCGCACACGGGCCCGAGAACTGGGACTGTCGCCGTGGCGCTGATTTACCGCGAGCGCACAATGACGCCGTCTTCCCTTTTAGCCATTGTGGCGAGCATTCGACTCCCGTGCAGTGACACTGATACCGGGCCCTTTGCTTCTCCCTTTCCTCCCCTGCGGGGTCATGCTGGGGTCGCGGAGGAAGGTCACCCGGGGGTCCTCCCCGCTGAAAGCAATAGCGTGGCTCTTTATTTGTGTCTTTGTGCGGGAAGGCGGCCACGCCCGGTATCTGGTGCGTGTCTGTGAGGCTACTGTACGGTGTCGCCTTTCTGCGTCCCCCCGAGTTCTGCTCTTTGTGTGAGGCTTCATTGAAGTTGTCAAGGATTTCCCCTGTTCTCATGCGCCTTAGAGTGTGTGTGTGTGTGTGTGTGTGTGTGTGTGTGTGTGTGTGTGTGTGTGTGTGTGTGTGTGTGTGTGTGTGTGCGTGTGTGTGTGTGCGAGGGAGGGACGGTTAAAGCCAGAAGCGGAGAGAGAGGGAGATAACATAGCGAGTAAGAAATGTAAACAGTGCACCAACCCTTTATTATTACTATCTCAGTAGATCACATGACCAGCCCACATGGTCGAATCAAATACATTTGGAAGGAATCATTTTGGAGTAGAATGAATATTCTCATCATCCTGAGTGACATGTAAACACCGGGAAGACGCTTTCACGGCTGCTCGGTGAGCCGAGGCCGCCGCGTCTCGGCCGGCACATAAACACAGCTGTCTCATCGGCGTCAGCAGGTTATTTATTTCAGTCATTAACGGCGGAGGGACCCCGCATGCTACTACAAGTAAACACCACTAATCCTTTGGATCCTGCACACTTGGGAAAGGTCATCAATCAGGTGTCACAGTCAGATTAGCCAACATTAACACGGCGCTCAGGCGCACGTTACTGTAAGAGACAAAGATGTTTCTAAAGCCTGCCTGTGGGGGGGGGGGGGGGGGGGGGGGCACATGTAAGCAATATAAGGATAATATAAGGAAACTGTCTAAATGAGTTGATGCCAGTTGTTTCAACAGTTAAAGCTGACGTGTACCGAGCGTTTGAAAACGTTCATTTAAGTGAGTCAAAGCTCTGGTTTTCAGTTTAATAGCAAATCAAGACATTGAGTTGAAACGCCAATAAAAGTGTAAACAATGACAGCATTTTAGTTTCAGTTTGTTTATTTGATTTCACTTAAAGTTGCGCCACAGATAGTTTAAGTGTTTGCTGTTTGAGTTGCAACGCGTCCTCCAGGTGGGCCCGCGTTCTCCCACGCGATGATGGTTCCGTCTGTGTGAAACCAATACAAGACTAATCCCACCGTTTTAGTGTCCTTCTCCATCCGCCTCCCTAATGTACCCATTTCTACTTATCAGGTCAAAGCAATCTTCCTGCGATGATCTGGTTTCCCTCCGTTCCTGTCAAACTTGTACATCAGCGTCAGAATCCCGAGGAAGTGGCCGCGGAGCTGACATAAACTGTTTAGGCGTGTGAGCGCGTGGAGATAGTGGAGGGGATCATCACTCGCACAGAGCGACGGCGCTCCTCTGGTCGCCGCCCGTGTTTATGTAAAAGGGAATTACAAGACAACACGTACAGATTCATATCTGCCGGATGAATTAGGCTTTTACCGTGAACACCAGCTTTGTTATTGTGGCGACCAATTACGTGAACGGGAACGAAACCAAATGAGGAGGAAGTAGGAGGTAGTTGGTGTCTGTGGGGAAATCAGGAATCTGCTCACCAGATTATTGCAAGAGGAAAAGGCACCAACTGCCAATAACATTGAGTAACTGGAAACACAACAGCAACGAGTCGCTCAAAGTCGCACTACAGCCGTGATTCCAGTCATGTGTTCTATGCTCATAAAAATAAAGTTCTATTTCTATTAAACCTACAAAAAAAATAAAACAACACAGAAATGAGCCAGTGAACTTCATGTCGTGGTTTCAGAAACCTGGATGGTCAAGAAACGATAAAAACACACCTGCAGACACGTGTTTAAAAGCCGTAACCAGGTTTAATTATGTTCCGCGTAAGTAGAGTTCCAAAAGAGTTCAAAACACCAAGGAGCAGGTGAACGTCGTCATGCAACCTCCGACAGAAGAGACATAATTCCTAATTCCATAACACATTCCTGCAGCCGAGGGAAGGAGGAAACATCCCGAGGACGGACGATGCTACACGTAAGCTAACGTAAGCTAACGTTATCTAGATATTGTGTACAGTCGGTTTGATGACATAGCAACGCTTTATCCACATAATCGTGGCATAAGTTAGTGCAGTCGAGTAACAGACCTGTTTCATATCGGTTATGCTCCCTGGATAAGCCTCTGACATTACGTAGCACTCGTTTTTATACACTCTCCCTTTAAATGGGAAAAGTTCAACCACAACCAAAAAGTCACTGGCAAAGAGCGTCACATTTCCCCACACACACACACACACACTCACACACACACTCACACACACACACACACACTCACACACTCACACACACACTCACACACACACTCTCTTGCTGTTGTAACTGACACGGTAACAAGCCCGAAGTGAACGATGTGAGAAGTCAAGGGTGGATTTTTTTCAGCGACACACGTTGCCAAGTGGAAACAATAAGCTAATAGCCGCATGTTGGCTAACCAGCTTGATCCTCAGCGGGCTTCTGAAGGCCTCGCTGTGATAACAGAGACACCTACTTACTGCAGCTCCGCGCCGCCGCCGGCAGCCGTTTACCCAGCGAGCAGCGGCCACAGAGTTCGCTTGACATAACACAGTTAATTGCCGACAGACACGTTTTAAACTAAACAGCAGTCGTATGAGTGCTGAGGGTGGAATGTGTGAACTGCGTGTGCGTCTATGCGCCTGTGTGTGGTAGTAATGATGGGGGGTGTGTGTGTTGTCAGAGACCGGGGGCTCTGAGGGGTCGTATCACATTAAGTGAGGGTTACAGGGCTGAGCCCGATCAACCCCCCCCCGGGGAGCAGCTTTCACTTCCAGCGTGACGTCACACGGTTTCCTCTGGATGAGGCCAGAGATCATCAAACCAAGTCACACTGCGAAAGCAACTTAGGGGCTCAGAAGGAGTCGATTCTGCTTCACCTTCAGAGTGAAATAACATCAGAACCAGGACTCCTGGTTCCCAACAGCGTACTTAGGATATTGTTTCCTTCATACTGCTGCTCCATAATACGCGTTAACTCGCCCTCAGCAAGCCGATGGTAAAGAGCGGAGTCTGAAAGGCTGAATAATATTCCTGTGAGGTTGCACGGTTAATTGCATGTGGCATTTTATTGACCCTTAACATTTCTGGTACAAGATATTAGGACCCTTTACTACATTAAAAGTCAATACAAGTGTAATAAATCATTCTGGGTGATGGATGATTAAATTAGACTTTCACTAGTGGCTGGTAAAAAGTGACCTTTGGAATTCAAGCGAGGCATTTCGATCCTTCACTCGACATAAAACTCCTAAAACCTCCTAAAAATATGGAGGTCTTGTATTAAACATTAAAAATATATATTCAACATAAAAAATATTTATTGAACATATACGTATTGTACACCATAATGTAAAAGTACACAATAACTACTTTTCCCCTAAAAAAAAGTTCCCAGTTTATTTTTATATGGAGAATCAGTGTCACAGAAAAAGTGAGGTTATTATTTCTCTTAGACCCTTTTATTATTATTATTACACTATAATTATTTCTCTGCAGTCATTCAGATGTCAAGTGACTTTCTCACATCTCATCAAACATGTTGTTTGTGTATCCAATCCTGTACTTCTATTAATGACCTTTACATTTCCTAACTACATCTAGAAGAGCGACTAGTCAGAGATAATAATAATCTCACCATGACGTCTGTGGGTGAGGACAGACAGACGAGTGCTGTTAGTCGCCTGGTGTCGTGGAGGTGAGCGGCGCCCGTGCACGAGTCCTCGCGGGACTCCCCGCCGACACAGAGCGCTCTTTGTGCCGCGGCGCCCCCCGCCCCCGGTGGCCTGAAACGGGCCGGCACCGCCGGGGGACTCGCTTTCCACCGGGTCAGAAGTGTTCTGTCGACAGCTCATGGATCACAGCTCATCTTGTCACCTGATCGCTCCCCATGCAACGCTGTGCAGACACACACACACACACACACGCACACATGCGTCCACGCTTCAGCAGACCCTCTGAAGCGGGGGGGTGGGGCGCGTCCAGCGGCCGTCCCTGCTTCAGTAAAACACGGCCGAGGGTATCGGGGCCCTCAGGACCGGTGGAAGCCAACACACGGCGCGGCTCTGAGCGACCACACACGGCGCTGCCCGGGTTTCACTGGCCGTGTCCTCCCAGCGCTCCTCCGCTGTTAAACTAAGTGGACTTTTATGGGGAGCAGTAACACGGGCCTCGGCGAGCCGGCAGCGGAACTACGAGCTGTAATAATTACACAGAGCCCAGGGGAGCCGTTGGAACTGTACACATCGCATTACCATATGTCTATTCATAATTACAAAGTCTTCCTGCGAGCGCTGATGCGTCGGGCCGGACTGCATAGACAGCAACGTGGAAAGTGAGTTCTGCTCACGTTAAAAGTGTGAAGCGGTGACGTAACATTTCACACCACAAAAAAAAGGGAAGAAAAACAGTGTTGATATTTCGCAGACATTTATCAGATCCGCCTGTGGATCCAGATCAATCGCTTATTTACCCAACCCCGTGTCAGCGAGGCCCCTTCCAGGAATTCCTCCGTATCAATGCTGTGAAGCGGAGGAATAAAGTGAAGCCTGAGCGTGATGAGGGTTCCAGGCGGCGCTCGGGTCAGGTGGCTAAGCTTGCGCTGTGCAACTCAAATGGCCCGTGACTTACCACACAAGGAGGTATGCAGAGACTGATCATCTACTGCATGTGCAACAATATTTGCTTTATGGATGGCTAAAACGAACGAGGACTTTCCGTGTTCCGACAGGCATGAGAATCGACAGAGATGAGCGCAGGGACCAGAGCTGGAACAGACAGTTGTTACAATTCAATCGTAGCACTCGAGCCATTGCTGTGTGTGTGTGGGAAAGACCACCACCCGCCACCTACGTCGGTTCGACAACCCAAGGAAGTATTTCGAGATCAACGCCTCAGCGTCACCAGACTTATCGGCCGCAGAACACAGCTGGGATTCTTCACCCACCCCTCCGTGTCTCGGTAACCTGAATCTCTATTTCCCACCTTGTCTGTTCTGACCCTTTGCCTTTAGTAAAAGGGGAAGAGAAGAGGAAGCACTGGATTCGGGATAAACTGTAAACATTCCACACCTTCAGCGGAGCGTACCGCCGTGCCTCGCCAGGTCTCTCCATTGTATATATAATGTTTTACAGTGTCGGACCTGCGGTCGCGCTGCCCGCAGCGCAAAACAGACACTGCTGACGTGTTCGTCCGTTCTATCTGGGGAGGGGCGAGTAAGAGCACTGGGCTTTTGTCCCACCACATGTCTATTGTGGCTCAACCTTCCCCCCGGGGGCAATTAGGACCTTTTAGTTTGTTGTAAGAGGACCTAAGTACGCGTGGGTCGAGCCAGGAAAAACATTTTTGAGCTCAACCAAAAACAGAAGCGCATTGAGCTCCTCGGCACTCCTGGACTTCTGAGCATCCCTCTATTAAGAAATGCGCAGGCCTGCAGTGAACAGACAGGAACTGTGGCAGCTTTACAGGGGCAGGGAGGTGACGGGGGAGGAAAGGGGGGGCAGCAAGACGGCAAACAAGTCAAGGTGGCAAGGCCGTGTTTCACGAGAATCGAGTTAGGGGGAGATCCGTGGTTCACTCTCACATGGGGGGGAGAGAACCGCGCGTAAAGCAAACACGCGTGTTGTTTAACACAACAAAGACGCGCAGCCAATGAAAAGACATTACGGGGAAGCAAAGTGTTGGTCCACACGTGTGAGAGATGAGCGTTACGGGAGTCTGAACAATGGTGAAAATGAACGTTTTCAAGAGGTGACACAAGGGAGGGGATGGAGTAAGAGAAGAAACAAAGCGGGGAGGAAGAACACCGACCCTGCAGAAGGGAATGCTTCCCATGGCGGCCGCAGCGCAGCGGCAGGGAGCCATGAGTGATGAGGAGGGGTTAAGAGAACTGAACCCATTTAAGTCACCCAAATAAGGGCCGTGCCATCCATGATGGATGCTGTGAAGTTCCTGAGGGAGAGAGCGCTGGCGATGGGAAGGGTGATGGGTGGTGGGGGGCCAGCGGGGGTCCTGCGATCACCACTTAAAAAAACAAATTGGTTTGATGAACGACACGGACTTCACGTCCACAGAGAAATATGCGCACTAATACAGAGCCGTTTTAACGCTGACGGTCCCAGTCGATGATAATATCTGGACTGCAACACATAAAGAGACGCATGATATGGATCGGGAGCGTTTCATAGCAGACCGTCTCCCATCCGACAGGCACACAGTCCAACCACAGCTGTTGTTATGTTTCAAAATACACAGCACTCATTAGTCTGCTGAAGGAGTGGAGCAGGAGAGGTTGCTGTGTACCGGTCGCTGTTACACTGTAGTAAACAGTTACAGGCTGTTTAGACAGGCCGAGAGCTTAGCATTCTTCCGTTACTCACGTCTTCTTCTTTACGTTAGGGCTGCACAATTATGGCCAAAATGATCATCTCAATTATTTTGATCAATATTGAGATCACGATTAATTATCACGATTATATCGCTACATTCCTCCTTTTATTGAAGGATACTGTGAAGGAGTATGCCATTTCAGCTGTTGTGCGACTGCGTTTCCATACATGCACGTTGGCCGTAAGGTATCTATCTACCTGACGAAATAGAAACACGGATTTCGGCGGCTCATTACGCTGCTACTTACATCTCTGCATTGCGCGCTGCTGTTTCGAAACCCACGTTAGAGGCAATGCAAACATTGCTGCATGTCACACTAGTAAACACTAATAACACGTTACACAGCAGGTAACGTTAGCCTACCGTTAGCCACAGTAAACACTAATAACACGTTACACAGCAGGTAACGTTAGCCTGCCGTTAGCTAAAGTAAACACTAATAACATGTTACACAGCAAGTAACGTTAGCCTTCCGTTAGCTAAAGTAAACACTAATAACACGTTAGCCTACCGTTAGCTACAGTAAACACGTTACGCAGCAGGTAACGTTAGCCTACCGTTAGCTACAGTAAACACTAAGAATACGTTACACAGCAGGTAACGTTAGCCTACCGTTAGCTACAGTAAACACTAATAACACGTTACACAGCAAGTAACGTTAGCCTTCCGTTAGCTACAGTAAACACCAATAGCACGTTACAATGTACAAATAATACAAATAATTGCGATATCAAGCAAAGTCAAAATCGTAATCGTGATTAAAATTCGATTAATTGTGCAGCACTACTTTACGTCCCCTTTCACACTCCTGAACTGCAGGCTCAACGTGCACGGTGATACAATGAGACACACATGTTGTGTCCATGTTGACTGATGTTGATAAAATAAAACTCTTACGGCTCTTTTATGACATGAAAAAAAAAAAACGTTCAGCTGCTCCAAAGTAAGCAAGAGAGAGTTTTCTCCTTCGGCTCGTCCAAACGTCCCCTCAGACGAGGCCCTCACAAAGACATCAACGTGTGTTTTTATAAGCTCCTTGTTATGGCTGCGCTTTTCTATTTTGGTCGTCACAAACATGTCGCCTCTCGGAGTCCGACATCATGGGAACCATTTGAGAGAAATCTAAACTCTTCAAATGTTCAGTTTGTTGTCTAAGTCTAAGTGCAACAAGTGTTTGTTTTAGAGAAAATGCTACATGAAAAGGTTGGAAAAACAAAAAACGCAAGTCGTTTCAAGGACGTTTCAATCGAGAGAGCAAGCAACCAATTCTCTTCGTGCTGCGCTTCCGTCTCACGGTGTAATTGATTACCGCTGGCGGTATTTTTTTTCTCAGCAGTGGAGAATGAGTATGTGAGTGCAGCGATGAACACTACTTAAATATTACGTCGCACACACACTCAGCCGTACGCTAGCCTAAATACACAGGCGCCCGGCGCTAAAGCCGGGGCATTAGAAAATGCAAAGAGAGAATCTGCTCCAGACAGGCAAATTAAAGCGTGACCTGTGGTCCCCGTTGAGTAACATCAGCGAGAGCTTCCTATGTGCAGGCTCCACTCTGTTGGCCGTTCATCATCGCCCAGGACGGTGGACAAGTCGCCGCTACGCACACACCGACGCCTCACTTTGCAAAAACACAGCGGCAGCCGTGACTCCATCTGTCAGTCTGTCAGGGGGGATGTTTAAAAAAGAGTCATCATTATTAGTCTTTATTCTGGTGGTGGGCGGATGGGCGCAGGCCGATAGCAGGACACCCCGTCTGGTTAACGTCCAGTTCCTTTCCTTAACCAGCGACTCGGGGAAGCGGCCGGGTACTGACCAGGGGGAGGGGGGGGGGCTCAGATAAGCGCTGCCCCAGGTCCGTCGGTCTGGGCTTCTTAAATCATCCTCGGTCACTCCCCAGAGTTCACAAACATCAGCATTCCCATCGCTAGGAAACCTCAGGCTCTTATCAAGTGTCTTATCAAGTGTCTTATCGCGGCGATCAGTTATCTGGGGCTCCGACAAACACGCCTGCTACCATCAAACACTCCCTCCTCCACACACGAGGGTCAGGGGGGAATGAAGAGAGAAAAGAGAGCCTGATCTCGTTTGCAGCTGTTCAGCAGAAATGAAAACAGAGCAGTTTGCTCTGTGCTGAGGAACCAGGGTGTGTGTGTGTGTGTGTGTGTGTGTGTGCGTGTGTGTGTGTGTGTGTGTGTGTGTGTGTCTGCGTGTTAAATGTACGAGAACCTCTCACTTTTATTCCCGATCAGCGAAACAACCGGCTGGATCTCAGATTCCTCGTTGGCCTTCTTCACCATGCCGAACCAATCCTCCAGATTCTCAAAGCTCTGGTGGTTGGTGATGTCGTAAACCAGCAGGACCCCCTGCAGTGGGAAACAGAGAGAAGTCCTCAGGTTCGGGGCGACTCACCTTTGCCGTTTAGAGTACACGGCTTTGTTTCCCCGGTTCATCTGAGGGAGTATTGAGGGAGCAGAGGAACAGTAGGTGGCACTGCACCTCTCCCTGGAGACGGGGACACGCTCACACGTATTATTATTCCCAACTAGTTGGGCACGTGTGTGTGCGTGTGGAACATAGGTGAGTTCAGTGAAACCAAAGGTGCGTTCGGTCAGCTGCTCTCACTGTTAAGCCCTGTGCAGCCGGACCCTGGACGTAAGCCGAGGAATATTGTCTCTCACTTTGACCGAGTGTGTTGCTCTTTGTCGGGTGGACACGCACTGTCACAACACACGAGGTGCGTGACGACAGCTCGGGGCTCCGGTGGTCGCTGCCGTGATTGATCACATGACGCACGGCGCCCGACAGCAGCAGGTTCCGGGAACCGAGCGAGAAGGACGGTAAATTAAAGCAGAGTGTGCTGGAATATTAAGGCAGAGTGGATGTCGGTCATCCTTCTGTGTGCTTCACCGTGACACAGTGGCGTCTAAGTGGCCTCCTGCAGGTGACAGCACGGATGCCGCTCACACATGAAAAAAAAAAATACGATTCAAACACTGATTGTTAATAAATAATAAGAAGAAAACCAAAGAGGAAGGCATTAGTGTGAGAGTGTGTGTGGGTGTGTGTCCTTACATGAGCTCCGTATATATATTTATCCAGCATTTTCCCGCCTAACGTTTGGCCCCCGATGTCCCACACCTGCAGTGTCACATTCAAGTTGCCTACGGGAGGAGAAAAGACACAGAAACACATTTAGCTGACAAGTAGGTGTTTTAAAAAGAGCAAAGGAAAACTGATAATAACTTTTGTATTTTTATTTCTGCAGCTATTTATGGAGCTTGTGTTTTGGGTGATATCAAAAGGGGACTAAATGAAACATTCTCAATACGGTGGAAGGAAAAAGGTTGTCTTCTCTGAGCCGTGAAAAGCTGTTTGCCATGTGAGGGGAATTATGGGCTGTTAAGGAAAATAGCAATAATGAAACACAAAAAGAGGGGAAGAAGACACTTGTCCTTTTGCCGACGGAAAGAGAAAGAAGGAGGGAGGTGACGGCCCGAGAGAGAGAAAGTATTTTCTTCCTCTGGAAAATGAAAGAGCAGGAGCAGCAGACGGCGTGATGAGGCCGAGCCCTTCAGAGGACGAAGGAACCGCTGAGGTTCACCATCGCTACTTGTAGACTACACACTGTCAACGTGACAAACGCTGCCTCACTTTTCTACGATATTAATAATAACTCAAACTGCGTGTTGATAGCTGCCCGCTGAGCGTGATGGAAGCGAACGCAGGCGAAGCAGCGCGGGAGGATTTATCAGGTGGGCTTCGCCTCCAGTCGATCCTCTGTGGCAGAGACATCTGGAAGAGGTATTGTTGTAAAAAAGCGCACACACACAGGAGGCCGTTGTGTGCCAGTCGGCCTCGCCTCACCTCTCCCGGTGTTGGGAAAAAAATGTACATTAAGTTTGACAAGCCGGGCCTTCATGGCGAGAGGCAAAAGACCCTTACAGCCCCACGGAGACCCGCGCAGCTCCAGGGTGGAGGTCCTGACCGAGTTTGGGACCACCCAGCTCGCAGAGGCACCCTCCTCTTCATCAGCTCATCAACACCCAATTCCCCAGAAAAAATGGGCCGTTTAACAGCTCTGGTGTTGTTGCTGCGCCGGCGACACAGACGGCCGCTCAAACAAAAGGCTGCAGCGGAAAACGCCAGAGAAGTCAAACGTGTAACAGCCTTTTGTCGGCGTCGGCGTCGTCACCCGCACGGCACCGCAGCATTTCTGGGGGTTTCTCGTCTCGTAAGCCGAAACGGACGCAAAATCAGGCCAACTCGCATATCAGCACAGCTTTTACTTTTAGCACTTAATGTTGTTTTATTAGGAATGAAAGAATGGATCCACATTGGCTTCGGCGTGTTTTTCAAAAGTCAAAATGTGCTTGCGTCTAAATATAGCATGAGTATTTTACAAAGCTAAGGGGGATACAGCATGTGGCTTTATTTCTCAGGGGTTCAACATAAACAAACGAGAAGATGAATGTTTTCAGCGGTTCAGGACAAAGCTGGGTGGAACCTCAGCGATATGGGTATAAAACGATAATGTATTTACTCTGTAAGGTCTCACCCGTCCGGACATGAGCTGTCCATTGGCCGTGTGGAGCAGAAGGAAAGTGCTCTGTTTGCTCTGGAGAGAAGCGCTTTCAGTGCGAATAAGCCTGAGAAGTGGCAGACTCTCCACAATGAGGAGCTACCAGAAAAGACACATTCAGCTGACCTGAAGAACAAACATGAGCAGTGCCAGAAAGTGTGTAAAATAAAACGGACCAAAAAAGGGATGGTGGAACAACAGAACTCTTTGTTAGACTTTCAACTAATATCCTGCATCTGTTTAATATGAATAATGTAGCGTAGACATAAACTATTAGAGTGTAACAGCAAGTCAGTGCGACTGTATTCTGGACCCGAAACGTGTCCTCGGCATCGAACCGACGCGTTAACGTGCTTGTGCAAGACGCGTGTCTGGGTGAGTCTCCAAACAAGCGAGCGCTCCCAGAAGATCAGGAGGGTGTCTCACCTGGAAGGCTTATTCTCTTCAGAAAGAAATCCAGGCCGATGGTTTGTTTGTACTGCTTCCCGAAGGCCTCCTGTGCAAACCGGGTGACGAGTGACGTCTGCAACGGGGAGACAAAGACGCAGCAATCAGCAGCACTGAAACGTCTCACGTAAAGCCGAGTCTTTGAAAGGATAAAGAAACCTCAATTCTGTGCATATTCAAACGTGTGTGCATTACATCAAAAACAAGGCAAGAATGCAAGATGCTGCAAAACTCCGTCCAGAGAAAATATAAAGTAGATTAAAGAACTTCCTGAAAAAGCCGAAGTAGAAAAACGTTGATTTAATTTCCAATGACCAAATGCCAAAGTAAGCTTTTTACAGTATTCCAGTTAATATTTAAAGAAATACAAGGCTGTAACTCATCATATAAGAACACATGGACATGGCGCTCACAGCACAGTTCTTATGTGACCTGTAGGACGTTTATTTCAAATTCATTTCAAACCCCTTTGAAAGCTTCGTGATTGACTGACGGGGCGCTGATGTAACTGCCTGCATCCTCCTGCTGCTCGACTACTCACACAATCAACGGGAATTACAAAAACAGGTGTCAGAGTACGACGTGTCTGCAGACCGCAGGCCCAGTGATTGCCACAAATTATAGAACCTCCATCACTGTCACGCTGGTGTTTGAGCACGTTGGGGCTCTGCTGACGTCCATGGGAAACCTGACATGCCAAGTTAAATTCACTTTGACGGATGAGGACAGTGTTGAATGTCTATTAGCTATCTTTAGAGCAGCGCTCTTACATAAACACAGCAGAGACATGAAGCGATGGGATTCCCCCAGTGTCCGTGTGGCAGCAAAGGCATTTGAATGTGTACTTGCCACTGAGGGCAAGAGTACATTCTTGCATTTGTCCCTGTGTACCTCCACTCTGGCTCAGAGAGTTTAGGTTCAGCCAAACGATGTCTGGAATCAAGGCTCACCCACATCTTCTTCAAGTAAACACGAGTCGATTTTCGCTCCCAATGTGCTGATTTGGCTTTGTGGATGCCACCGTAATGTTCATACGAGCGTGGATTTTGAAATAATTTAATTTAACTAGTAATTGTGTAATCCGATCCTTAGCCTGTGATTTCACGACTTAATATTTATATAAACTCTAACCTACTAACTCACCCACAGACCTTTTAAATCACCGGCTCAAGAGTGACGGAGAAATGGCTTGAGGTAACTGACGCAACAAGGAGAGAATTGTCTCTTTAAGTAGCCCAAACAATCACCGACAACACAGGAATAACAGCCTGGGACAGCAGCAATGCATCCCACATGCTGCCGCTGGCCCAGGCGGTCATTTGTCTTGGCGTCCCAGTAGCTCGGCCCTCGGCGTGGTCTTTTTTTTCCAACGTACAATTGGAGCTCAGCGGCGAATGTAAAAGCTGGCGTAATCCTGACACTCAAACACAGAGCAGCACAGAGTCAACAGCGATACCGCTGCCGGGAATTGGGGGAGGTTTCCTGAAACAAGAAACTGGGAGAGTTGCAGAAAGAAAATATGGCAAGCTGACCACGTCCATGTGATGCAACTCGGCGAAGAGATGCAGGGGCATTTTGGGAGCGTTGCATCAAAACCAGCTCTTCATTCTGCTCCAACAGTTGAGGCGGATATAAAAGTTGCAGGAGTGTGACTGTAAACAACGTTGCTGGGAAGCAGCATCAGGGTCTGCACCAAAAGGGCTTTTTTTTACAAGGTAAATACTCAGAAAAACCCCACTGGCTTCCAACTGCGGGTAAAAAAAATAGACCTTTGTTTGAATCGGTCCAACACCTTACGAGCCTGGCTAAATGTGAGGGTCCAGATTTTAAAAACATCTCGCTCAGGTGGACGAGTCGTCCAACGTGTATTTCTCAATGGACAACCAGCCGCAAGCAAAAATACCACCGACACGGCCGTCCAAGAAAAACTGATCCAATTGCAATTTGCTCGGCAAATTGACATTAATAACGGGGGGGAAACGGCATTCAAGATGTCAGTCAGTGGTGCCTCCTCCAAACGGGGGGGCAGGGCGGCCGCTTTCTGCCCAAAACAGACAAGCAGGTAAGTCATTCAGACAGTGACGAGCTGACACCTGGCAGCAGGGGGAGGAGGGTTATTAATGTAGCGTATCTACTGGGAACTGAGTTGTGTGTGTTCTTTGCCCCCCCAAAAAAAGAAAAAAGTCCACTCTCCAGAATGAGGACATTCATTTTTCTCACCGGGTCTCACCATTACTGCCACATTCATTCTCTTTCTCCCAGAGAGAAAGTGAGACGAGTTACCGAAGGGGACGTGTCCCCGCCGCTGCGTTCACACTCGTTCAGAGGACTCGAGGTGACGTGAAGAAGAACCGAGGCCGCGAACGATTGCAAACTGTTCCACTGGCGTGGATGCAATTTGGGCCTTTCCACATCCTTACTGAACCGTCACACTGAGTGATGCAGGCGAGCAGATCTGAGAGGGATCAGGAGGGCGAAAGCCAAAAAGAGAAAAAACTACACTGACAAAAGGTTTCAAATAATCATGTCTCTCTGCAAGTGATTATTTGTCATTTTTTCTGACCAAACTTTTCTTAAATGGGGCCCCGATGGAGGCGCGCTGATGGAAAACGACAACGTTCGGCACTGCGAATCGTCCAGTTAGTCAAAACAATTCAAAAACGCACTTTATTTGACAAAACTACTCCAAAAAGGTTGCGACCCGAAACCGGATAAGCGGTCGGAGATGAGATGAGACTCTAAAGGGAAAATATGTGTTGACGTAATCAGTTTTTCTCCATATTTACCAAATTGTTTAATTAAGAGCTAGCAAATCTAGTTAGGCTCATTTTAATGGGCTAGTTTGAAGAGTAAAAATAATAACAACGATATAATATCTTCAAAGTGTGCAGTGTCTAATCTCTCAGTTAGAATCAAGCACCACCAGCACGTAACCAGAAACATGCAACCTTAATCAAAGGTTTACTACAACAGATTAAACTTGTTGCCTTTGAGACAGAATCAAAACCACAGCAGTCGATCAACTTTTAAAAACTAATAAAACTTTACCAAAATGTGTGGATTTTCCTTTTGCCTTGGAGCAGTTCTTGTACTCTTTTATTATAATAATCATTAACCATCTCAAACTCGGACGGCATTATGTACAACGCCAGCCGTTTCCTCTTTAAATCATCACAACAATTTTGTCCGAAGTTAAAAGAACATGGGTTCACAGAAATGTGCCAATTGTGTAAACTAACTGTATTCCAGGTTTTATAAATAAATTTGCTGGTAAAGTTAGACAATAGAAATTAAATACTGGAATCAGTGCCGGTCCATCGTGAGGCCCTGATTGAACTACCTTACACGTTTGTGCAGTAAAATATTTACAGTATTTACACGGACAACTGGCTCCTCGACGTTGATATCGGGAGCACAAAATAATATTTTAACGTCCATTACGTCCAATTATATTTTTGAGTTGGTGCTTTAACGTTTGCCATTTTATTTTATAACCTGCGATTAAATACAACTTATATTTCCCGTTGAACACATGACAAAGCTAAACTACCGCGGTCGTTAGCCCTGGATGTTGTTAGCTCTTAGCTAACGGGGCTGCGCGAGCCTCGGTCGCCATGGTGACGGAGAAGCGCAGGCAGCGCCAGTCGGGGCCCCGTCAACAACCGTTAACAGCGGGACCGTTAACAGCGGGGCCGCGACCGGCGTCCACGTCCCTCGGTAACCGGGCGCTGTCGAAGCACGCAGCCGGGCCGCGGTGGTCTCACCTTCCCGCAGGCGCCGTCCCCGATCACGACCATTTTAAGCTGCCGGTCCTGGCTGTCCTCCTCCGAGTCCGACATGGCGCCGCACCCGCTCGACTCGAGTCCCCGCAGAGAACGTGCAGCCCCCGCAAGAAGCCGCGAGTCAGGCCGCCGAGAGACGGATTAACGCCGCGCGGAGAAGGGGGCCAGCAGCAGGCGCCATTTTGACTGGAGTGACGTAGCGCTGCGGCTCGGCTCGGCTCGATCCAACCCGAGGACGCGCTGCCCTTTGGCGGCACCCCGCTGTCGGGCGCGAAGAGGAAGGCGCCCGGTACCGACTGTCACACCGCGGGACTCCTTCGGTTCGCGGACGCCACGAAGCACTGCGCCGCGGCGGGAAACGTTCAGAACCGGAAACCCGTTGACCGGCAGCGTGGTTGCGTCCCGTGTGACGCGTCCCCGTTGCCGTGGTAACAGAGGTCAGAATGTGATTATAAAAACGTGCACAACAAACACGTTTCTTAAGTGACTGCTCTTTACACGCTACACTTAATCATCTTCTTTTTTAATTGCTGTGCTTTCTTACTTTTGTAACTTTACACATTATGATTGGCTTATTAGTAAATGCGATGCATTACAGTGTATCAATAATTAAAAGCTCCAACTCGACCAGACACAACATCATCATACATACGTACACGTTCATGCAAAAGTTTAAAATATATATAATCTTCTGCTACTAATCAGCTATACTGTCACCACAATGCAATTCTTCTCTACAAAGGCTGTAATATATTTGGATTTTTTATTCTTTCCTTTTTTTGAGTTCATATATTTCTTATCATCTACTGTCATTCATTTGTGTCCCTATTGATGCTTTTTTTTCTACCTCTACAGGAGGTTGAGGACGCTGCGTGGATGGAGGAAGTGGAGGGGTAAGAGAGAGGAGATCCTCTTCTTGTGCATCGACAGGAGAAGCCCTGTGTCGATCTTCTCCTTTCTTTTTTCACCTTCTCATGCTGCTCTTTCTTTTTCATCTCCTTGTAACGCACTGCACATTTTCTGCGACTTGTCCTGTTGATCCTGTATCTGTTTGCCAAAGTAGCCTGCCCTCCTCTTCTTCTTCATGTTCAGACAGAAAATGGATCTTCTTCTGGACCTTCCTCTCGTGCCGCACCTGTTTAAATCCGGCCGGGCCTCCTCACTCTGGAGGAGTTCAGCTTGTTTGTGCTCCTCGTAGACTTTGCCCTGATGAGATCCCTGATGGAAGTGTCCCCGGTGGATCTGTTTCTCCACCCGCTCACCTTCCTCTGTCAGTCAGCCCGAGCCCTGTTGTTTCAGGTGCAGGTCTTTGGTGATCTTCTCCTCCAATTTCAGTGTCCTTTTGATGGATCTGTTCATCCAACGGGTTCCCCTTCCATGTGCTCTCCTGCTCACGGAAATCTTTTGCAGGGGTTGTTCCTTAAAGTTCTCTCTGCAGGTTGCTCATTGTTAGAATGCAGAAGCATCGTTTATGTTTTAGCACGTTTTCAGAGGATGTACTTTTTATCATGGCTTTAAGATGGCCTTACTTCAAAACTGAATTTATTTCATTTAAAGCTTGCGGGGTAATTTTTTTTTTAAATAATCAATCCAGTTATATTAGAAAACTTTGCATAAATATTTGTTGAGATATTATTTAATTGAACATCCTTTGTTTGATTTGACGGTAAATTGTTGACTATACATGCAGAGGTGAATATATCGGCTACTTCAATCATTACAGCATTAAATCATAGACATTATTTTAATGTTCCGGACCTTGTTGTGACTTTGTTAAATTGTAATTAAATACCCCAAAGTTAGAACTTTATTCCCCACTGTGAAATAATGTCGCGAAGCCTGTATCCACACATGCAAACATGTATTATAACACTCGACAAATCACCAGTGATGCTTTGACTATGAGTGGAAACAGTCTTACAGACGTTGATTCCTGTTTGATGGGGAATCAAGTAAAAATGTACCAGTGCCCCGACTCAATAATGTAATCAAACGTAAAGCTCAGATAACCACAAAGGTCTTCAGATCGCAGTGAGCTCATTCAAATCTGATTTCTTAAGAGGAGTTTGATGAAGAATTGCACCAAGAAATGGACCGAAATTAAAGGATAAATCACACAACATTCAAAATGGCTGACTTCCCTTCGAATTTAGATTTTGGTCACAGGGACTTATTTTTAATTTGACATGTTATATAACTTGGTGTCAAACATAAATGTATTTTCTAGATTGTTATTAGGATTAAATATATTTACTATACTGTATAATTACTTATTACATCTGGGAATATATTTTGAGTGCAGTGTGTGTATTTATTTTTCTATTTATAGTGTAGCCTACACCTGACTTCACTATAATTTACTCGTCTTGTTTTAACACACACACATGCGCCATCTTCTCTAACGGAGCCCCGGAAATACTTCGATATGTTTTGTGTTTTGACAGGTGAATTAACGTAATTGAGAAAACGGGACGAGAGAACATGAAGGTACAATTACATCAATAGCTCAAGACACAAAGCTGACACAAATACAATAAATATTTCAAAGTGATCCTGACACAAGGCTGATGTTCCCGACCTGGAATAGAACAAACCATTCAGTAAAATAAAACAAAATTATTTTTTAGGAATTAGACCTTTTGACCTTGAACTTTATCCAGTACAGTCAAACTTAACTTTTACTGGATGAACAATAGAACCAATAGAATGAGGGGGATTTGCACCTGGGCCACTCGGAGCAGGTGACGTTACCTGAGGGTGTGATTGACAGCAGCCGCAACCAGACAAAAAGCTTTCGGAGGAAATTAAACCTCAGGGTTTTTGAAAAGGTTGGAGACAGAAAGGTGAAGATGGAGACGCGTCTCTTGAATAAGTGTAACCGTGTCGCTGTGGAGAAAGCCTTCGATTATAGCAGCAAAGAATATGAAAACAAAATGGATAATCACTTGTTAAGTCATTCCCAATGACTGAAGTGTCCGACCTGTATTAAATATTCGGAAAAAAACCGAAAAAACAGTTTAATAAGCTTACAATTCCGGATCCGTGTTGTGGTCATTATTCACATATAAACTCTAATATATATATATATATATATATATATATATATATATATATATATATATATATATATATATATGTTTATGTTTTGTCTGCATAACCTCGGAATATTAATGAGGAACATTAATGCACATAAAGGCACGAATGAACACCATCAAAATGCATCTAAAATATTCTCCAATCACATGAAAAGTGAACTGGACATGAATTTAAGAACATGATAATAGATACCTTATTCGATATGGCTTATCAATCCGGTTCGTGAACGACGGAGTCACATTCGGATTTTAGCCAATTCAATAAATTAACACGATTTGCATTTCAGAATAAGACAGAAATCGGTCAGGTGTTCTTCAATGTGAATCTTGAAATGATCTTGTTTGGACAAGAAATAGCTTTAACTGAAGCAGATTTAGAAATAGTTAGAAAACCTCCTACAAAAAAGTGCACGTTGGGTCAAGGGCATATTCTTCATTTAAAGCGGACATCCGGGCATTTGAGCTTCTTTTAACGCCATAACTCGATCTGTTGTCGCTCATCCAATAAAAAATACGCAATGCCTGTCAAAGCACCTGATGCATTTTGATCTGCTGCTGGGATTTTATGTTCATTCATTCGTTCAATGATCAGCAGCCTGAATCCGGAACTCACACAAACATCCGCGTGGGCCTGAGATGGAACATTAAAAAGACCTGGAGGCCGTCACACGTGTGTTCTACAATCTACAATCTACGATTCAAGAGAAACCCCACTTGTCAAACTTTCTACGCGTCGTTTGGTCACGTGGGCAGAAATGGCTTCATTGAGCACAATCCCCCAGCTTCAATGGATTTTAACTTGTCATTATTAATGAACACAGCAAACATGTTTCCCCCGCACGCGTTGGATAAATAGGAAACAACGGGGCGACGCTGTGACGGGAAAACGCACCAATGAGGGAGCTTGCATTTCCCCCATCGCAGGTTGAAATGGGTCCATCAGATACGGGCCGAACATGAAGGGCGTTAAAGCTTCAGCTCACAGAATAATAAAGTCGCTTTGTAGAGACAATGTGCCGGATAAAGGAGCAATATATTTAGCAAAAGCACAAGAAGGGTTCCTAAATCAACCCGCTGATGTAAATATGGCTGTTAAATGATCATTTGTAAACAGGTCTGCTGGTGTTTATTTGATTTAAACTATATGGTCTTTGGTCTTAGTTTGTATCCGTCTGTTTACATCGAGGAGATTTAATTCCACCTTCTTTAGGTGTCGTTTTCTTCCTGTCGGAGTGAATTTGTCATTTGTAATCCAGGTCATTGTTAGATAGTAAATGTTTTAATTATTGTAATGTTAAGTACCTTTTCCATTCTTACAGTTGGTAACACACACCGTAAAATGAAACTGCATCCAAATGAAAGTAATGCCTGATATGTTTTAATGTTTTGTTCGTCATTTTACACGAATAACACATGTACATTTCAATTAGAGTCGGTTTTTATAGTCTGCTTCCTGCCACGAGATCACTTTTAGGCCAATAACACAAGAGACGCCTCCTGTCGTCCCCGCAGGACATGCGCTCACCGCAATGCATTTTACATTAAAGTCATGTAACGTAAATAACTCCAAAGTGCTGAAAACTCTTACCTTTGCAAACACAGCAACAACAACAACAACAACAACAACAACCGGTAACGGACACAGTTAAAGGTAAAGTCAATGGAATATGTGTATTTCCAATCACTGCAGAGGTAGGAAGACGCATGTCAAATATAAACCAACATCACGGGACATTTTCTCTCGTTTCAGGCCGCAGGTTTCCAAAGTGAGGTCCGCGGAGCGTCGGAGGTCCTCCGAGAAAGGAATACTTGAAAAGTTATTAGTGTCCCTCCTCAGAGGTTGAAATACTACATTTTAGAAGGAGGTCCATTCTCCCCGCTCACCAACAGCACGGTGTGACGTGAACCGTCTTCTCGGGACGGTGGTTTATGACGCAACCGCAGGAGTTTTTGTGAGTATTTGAGGATGTGGACGCAGTTTTTGGGACCCGCGATGCGGCCCGAGGCCCCACGGCGAGGCCGGTGAGCGGATTAGTCCCCCTGGGTCTCACCCTCCGGGAAACAGTCAGTCAGACGTCGGAAGGAATAAATAGCCAGAGATTGTCACGGATTCCCCGCACACGCGGAGAGCGTCCACGCGGGGAGGCAGTACGCGTAGGGGTAGTAGTAGGACGGCTGCAGGGAGAGCAGCGGCGGCCGCAGGATCTCCCCCGGGCCGTACTGTCTCTGGTCGTCTCGCACCAGCACTTTCACCGCCACCTTCTTGGCCGCCGGGGTCGACGCCATCAGGTCCGCGGCCATCTGGCGGCGCTTCGTCTTGTACCGCCGGTTCTGGAACCAGATCTTGACCTGGGTCTCCGTGAGCTTCAGCGAGGCCGCCAGGTCGGCCCGCTCGGGCCCGGACAGGTACCGCTGGTGGTTGAAGCGACGCTCCAGCTCGAAGACCTGCGCGTGGGAGAAGGCGGCGCGGGAGCGCTTCTTCCGCTGCTTGGGCTGGTCCGGGCTCTTCTCGTCCAGGGTGCTGGAGTCTGCGGGACGGACACACGCGGATCAAACACGCATCAAAACACGTCGGTTTGTTATTGTGATGCAGCAGGAATCCAGGAAGGGGAACATCTGAGAGAACACGAGTGAGTTTCAGTTGTATCTTTCATTTTTTCCGAAATTAACAGCTGTTTATCAAACGTGTCGGATGTGGGATTTTATTTCTCCCTAAACTTAATAACTAATTGGGTCCGAGCTGGAGACTCCTTAAATAGATGCCTTATGGATCAGGCGAACCATAAGCATTGGCGCGTAAAATCAAAACAATTCGTGCGTAAAAGTTGCTGGAGAGATATTCCATCATGAAATACCTAACGCGAGCCGGCTGATATCCATCGAAACACGAGTGGGGCGCAAATGATTGGAATAAAGAGGCTGGTGAATCTGGTTTAAGATGAAGATGATCGGATGCGGGAGCCGCGCTTTATGTTGTGCATCTTCGTCTTCCTCTTCATCCTACTCACCCGTCGCGTTGTTCGGCTCGCTGTCGCTCTTCGCGTTGTCCGCGGCTGCGGACTCGTGGTCCGTTTCCTCCTGCAAACTTTCCTCCGGCACATCGGACGCCGGCCCCCCGTCCTTCCCCGACTTGCACCCGGCCGGAGTCTTGCTGTCGGCGTCGTCGCTGAGTCCCGAGTCCGAGTCGTAGCTCTTCTGGTCCGGCGGCCCGCACGCCTGCGCCTCGTCTCTCCGGGAGCCGCCGTTCATCTCCCCGAATATTTTCCAGCACCCCGTCTTGGAGAAGCACATGTCCACATCCGGCAGGTGTCGACTGTCGTCCTTCTTGTTGAGGATGGCTTGGATTGAGAACGGCACCAGCGAGTTGCCACGAACGGCCATTTTCCCCAAAAAAGTCTGCTCGGCTCTTCGCGTCGAGAAAGGAGGAGACGTCTGGTTCAGTTCATCCGCATCTCGCGCTGCTCCCTGCGCGGAGCTCTGCTGTGCCTGATGTGTCGGTTCTGGGTCGCATCCCGGGCGGGAGAAGCCGTGGAGAAGGTCCGCTACATCCGCAGGCTCGATGCTGCTCCTCCGCATCGCTCTGGCATCAGCCCGGGCTCGCACACGTCTCCGGCCCTTTTCACCCAACTGCTTTCACCATACACCCTCACCTGTGACTGACAGGCGCGCTGCGTCGCCTCCTATTGGCCCGGCGAGCCCGAACGCCGCTTCGTGATTGGTTACTGTGAACGACGTCACGATGCTTTCGCCCGGGTGGGAAAAAGTGACCCAGGATGCATCATTTTTATAACTTAACCCGTCATAATCTAATCAGCTCTGCTGGGACTTTTGGGCGCTTTGTCAGCGGGTGCGCGCGCGCGTCTCTGTGCGCTCCGGTAACCGGGGGACTTACTGAGGGCAGGTAGGCCGCTTCTCACCACAAACACGTTAAAGAAACGGGACTCAAACACGTCCTTCATCGGCTCATCGGTCAGACCGTCTCTTTATCTGCGTTATCGATTCCCACGCAGCGGATGGATTTGACTGCACGTTGGTTTCTGTATAATAATTCATGCTGATATTTTCAGTTTGCAGTTTAAAAAGAAAAGGCTATTTAAATGACGGCAATGAGCCGTATTAGTGCTGCTCGTCTCTACAGTGTTTTAAATGCTTCTTAACTCTACAGGTCTTGCAAATAACGTTAAAATGATTTTACTGGCTCATCACGTGGATCATTTATCACTGAAATGATTGTTTAAGCAAATAACTCATTTGTATGGGGGGTCTTTGATATTATAAATAATATACTTATATATAAATATTATATAACGTATATATTATATTCAATAAACTCGAACTCAACGGTGTGTATTTGTATAGAAGTGTTTCCTCTTATTTAACGAGGTCTAATCAATAACTAAATCTACTGTTGTAAAAAAAGAATCAGTGCATTATTAATACGACGTTAGTGAAATATAATAATTGTGAGGCGTAGTGATAATAATAATAATTGATAATATTCTTAGTGCTGCTGACGTTACAGCTGAATCGAAAGGAACAGTTGCAGGAAATGAATTGTATTTGGTTCTTTTACAGTTGAATTTGTGTTAGTAGTTGGTACTTGCTTTTTTGCCCGTGAACCGACTTGAATATTAAAATATGAATAAACCAATAAACGCCGCCCTATCTGTATATATATACAGATATAGAAATATATCTATATATGTGTATAAAGATACATATAAATATATGTCCATGAAGGCCTTTGTGCTCATACAGATGAACACAAATAAATGACGCACAAATGATTATTAAAGCTTATAGACATATAAACCTTATTAAGTCTTCAACTTAGAATAATGAAGCAAATGTATTTAGAAATATGAATTTACACTTTAGTGTTGTTGTGTCTCTGTGTGCATACATTATACCATCTAGTGGCCACTGAAAACCCCTCTGCACCCGGACTCATCCTTTGGGTCAAACTCACATGATGACGTTTGTTTGGTGATTGAGGCCATGAAGTCAGCTGTTTGTGTGCTTCAATGGATCCGTGGAGGTTTAAACGCGTCCTGCCGGTGGAAAGCACTCGTTCCTCCCGCGGTGCCACGCAGGACATCGGCTCGAATCCCCCTTTGCCTTAAAACCGGCGTCACTGAGCCGAGCTCAGGGAAAAGAGGCCAAAGAAGAATCTTCTCCTTTCTCCGTTTTATTCACCTCGCAGCGCGCAGAGGAACACATGCACGTTGTCTTGCGTCATTTAGAGAAAAGCCCATTTATGTGATTGTACAGTTAAATATGCTCATTTAGCCGACGTCACTCTACATTAGGTTCAATTATTATTGATTTGAACGTGAATAGACCTTTGTGAAGTGCAGCAACATCTCAACTGGAGGAAAAAGGACAAAACGTCTCTTCTATAAACATAAAAACGGAATTTTCTGAAAATACGGAGCTCATTAAAAACTCTCATCTCGGCCCAATTTCTTTATTTTCGGTCAATCAAATAAATATAATAACCAACTTTTTTTAATTTTATTTTTAAATTTCAAATGAAATTTTGTCAAAATATAAGAATACAAATTGAGGCAAATATATAATATAATATAAAATGTTATGTATTAATTCTCATTATGTCTTTAGCATTCTTTTTAAAGAATAGTTGCTGATTCCGTCGTGCGGCGCCTCAAGATCCCAAACGCCTTCTTTTGTTTAAAACCCTGAAAGGTAATATACAATAAATACGGAAATATTTTGTATTTTTGCTTGATATGTACGATTTAATTCATTATTTCACGGACATCGTTGGTGATGTATTATTATATTATATTAAATGCACATGTTCACTGGAGGTTGTCTCCCTCTGCTGGTGAGATCACTTCATAATCAGGTAAAAGGTGTCCATTCCTCTCCACGTGACAGCATTCCTTCACACACACACCCCCCCCCCCCCCCCCCCCCCCCCCCCCCTCCTCCTTTGGGGTGAAACGTGATGTTTGGAACGAGACGTCTGACGCAGAAACGCACCCGTCGCCATGGTAACGGCTCTGTTTCCCCTCCTCTGCGCTGGCTGCGTTCATGACAGGTCTCAAATTGTTTTCTTCTTATGTGCTGGTATGAGGGAGGAAGCTCACAGCCCCCCCATCTCCATACCCCCCCACTCTCCCTAGCCCCCCCCCTCTCCATACCCCCCCCCCCTCTCCCTAGCCCCCCCCTCTCCATACCCCCCCCCCCTCTCCCTAGCCCCCCCCCACATGGGAAAATAGCTGGCAAATGGTGTTCAGATGGAGCGACGCACAGGAGGCCCGAGCCAGGAGTCATTTGCGGTAAAACACATCAGGTTCACCGCGATAGCGCCGTTAACCCGCCTCAGCCCTGCAGTGTGTCTGTGGGGGGGGGGGGGGGGGGTAGTGGGGGGTGGGTGGGTGAGAGGGGGGGGGGGGGTCACTGGCAGCTTCAAGTATGCTTTTAGTCACCCAAGTTCCAATTGATCCCACTGAAGAGAAATGATCTGTGCGTGCGATGGAGCGTACATGCAGGAGCCCTGGGACAGAACACTTACTACAGGACACCGAGGGGGGAGACGAGTGGGGACGGGGGGGGGCTCCGTTCCAGTCCAATTAATGTGTGTGGGCAGTGCAGACGTGATTTATAGACATGAAGCTCTCACATCCTCTGCTCGGGGGGCGCATGTCCCGCACGGATCAGTGTCTTCATGTCCTGCAGGGATCAGTGTCCTCATCATGTCCTGCAGGAATCTGTGTCTTCATGTCCTGCAGGGATCAGTGTCCTCATCATGTCCTGCAGGAATCTGTGTCTTCATGTCCTGCAGGGATCTATGTCCTCATCATGTCCTGCAGGAATCTGTGTCTTCATGTCCTGCAGGGATCAGTGTCCTCATCATGTCCTGCAGGAATCTGTGTCTTCATGTCCTGCAGGGATCTATGTCCTCATCATGTCCTGCAGGAATATGTGTCTTCATGTCCTGCAGGGATCAGTGTCCTCATCATGTGCCGCAGGGATCAGTGTCCTCATCATGTCCTGCAGGAATCTGTGTCTTCATGTCCTGCAGGAATCTGTGTCCTCATCATGTCCTGCAGGAATCTGTGTCTTCATGTCCTGCAGGAATCTGTGTCCTCATCATGTCCTGCAGGAATCTGTGTCTTCATGTCCTGCAGGAATCTGTGTCCTCATCATGTCCTGCAGGAATCTGTGTCTTCATGTCCTGCAGGAATCTGTGTCCTCATCATGTCCTGCAGGAATCTGTGTCTTCATGTCCTGCAGGAATCTGTGTCTTCATGTCCTGCAGGAATCTGTGTCCTCTCGCCACTCTCGTCCTCTCTCGTCGGAGCCGACTCACCGCTTACAGGAGCGATTCATTACACGTGGAGTCAATTGGGAATCAAATCTACATAAAATCCCTGAGAAATAAAATCTTTGAATATCTTGTGTTGTCTGACAGAAAACAGACAGAAATAGAAATAGAATAGAATCCTCACATTTGGCTCAAACGACGTGAACAATTAAAATCATGAATCGACATATTCATATTTGTCCGCTCGATTCATTAAAGAGGGAAGAAAACGTTACTCCTTCAGCACCGTTTTTACCACATGAGTAAATGCAGGCTGCCGGTGTTTGTTTGGATGTGAATGTTCTAGGTTACTTTGTGCTTTGGATGGAGGTCACGTGGGTTCATCACTGATCACATGGTGTCGTTAAACTCCTCCATTCAACCACAAAAAGTAATCATGCATCATAGAAATCAGTCCAACTCTTTCAATACTGCAAAGAAATACCCCCCCCCCGATTAACCCCCCTCTTAACCCCCCCGATGCTGCCTGTCTCCGGCTATTTCTGTGACTGCGGCCTGAAACCGTTCTGACGTTTAACACCTGCTAACTTTTACGTGTTGAGGAGGAGCGGCTGAATGAGGGAGCATTATGTTCAGTGGTGCCCTAATCCCCCCCAGAGACCTCATTCCCTCTGACAGGGAGACCCCCCCCCCGCCCCCCAAACTGAAATGATAGTTTTACTTTGGTTATTCTAACGTACTTGTACATGGACATGTACTTTGATTTAAATGAAGGAAAGGATTGACATCGGAATGTTATATGAATAAAACATTTGAATGTTCTTCAAGCTGAACAATGAAGTAAATAAATATGATCAGCAGTTTCAATGGAAGAAAAAGGGTAAAATGTTTCTCACAAGGAAAAAGGAGCAACTGGAAAAAATATTATAATATATTGGCATTTCTTAAATATACAGTTCCTTAAAACAGTTGCTGTTCTAATGATGACTGTTGCATTTCTCCTTTATCCGCTGTGAGTAAATGTCACTTGTAGAAACATGGTGATACTCTTTATAGTTCACTGTAAAAAAAATCCGTGAAATATACGTTAAATTACTGGCAGCTGTGGTTGCCAGAGGATTACCGTAAAAAAGTGACACCGTATAAGACATTACGGAGCGTCTTTTTGCACCCGTAAGATTCCCAGTTGAGAACCGTTTTGTTTACAGTAGATGATTATTGATCTAAAGAGCAAAGTTTGACTTGTTTGTGATCGAGAGCTGAAACTTGTTTCCTTGTATATATACATATATATATTACATATATATAACATTGAGCTCTCTCTTGCTGTGTGAGGTCCCTCTGTGCTCAAAGCTTTTCTCCGTCTCGGACATAAAACACGGCGCCTTTAAATGGTTCTAATGCGCCTGAAGAACCTTCTGAGCTACAAAGCAAACGACTTGTAATAAAATGACGTCTCTGGTGAGTGAAAGAAGCTCTGTTGGTCTGCAGGCCGCCTCCTAAAGGAGAGCTCAAGCAGCCCTGGAAGAGGAGCAGGAAATACCTGCAGGAGGAGGAGGAGCACCTACAAGTCCTGCGGAGGAGGAGGAGGAGCACCTACAAGTCCTGCAGGAGGAGGAGGAGGAGGAGCACCTACAAGTCCTGCAGGAGGAGGAGGAGGAGCACCTACAAGTCCTGCAGGAGGAGGAGGAGGAGGAGGAACACCTACAAGTCCTGCAGGAGGAGGAGGAGAAGGAGGAGCACCTACAAGTCCTGCAGGAGGAGGAGGAGGAGGAGGAACACCTACAAGTCCTGCAGGAGGAGGAGGAGGAACACCTATAAGTCCTGTAGGAGGAGGAGGAACACCTATAAATCCTGTAGGAGGAGGAGGAGGAACACCTATAAGTCCTGTAGGAGGAGGAGGAACACCTATAAATCCTGTAGGAGGAGGAGGAGGAACTCCTATACGTCCTGCAGGAGGAGGAACACCTATACATCCTGCAGGAGGAGGAACACCTACAAGTCCTGCAGGAGGAGGAGGAGGAGCACCTACAAGTCCTGCAGGAGGAGGAGGAGGAACACCTACAAGTCCTGCAGGAGGAGGAGGAGAAGGAGGAGCACCTACAAGTCCTGCAGGAGGAGGAGGAGGAGGAGGAACACCTACAAGTCCTGCAGGAGGAGGAGGAGGAACACCTATAAGTCCTGTAGGAGGAGGAGGAACACCTATAAATCCTGTAGGAGGAGGAGGAGGAACACCTATAAGTCCTGTAGGAGGAGGAGGAACACCTATAAATCCTGTAGGAGGAGGAGGAGGAACTCCTATACGTCCTGCAGGAGGAGGAACACCTATACATCCTGCAGGAGGAGGAACACCTACAAGTCCTGCAGGAGGAGGAGGAGGAACACCTATAAATCCTGTAGGAGGAGGAGGAGGAACTCCTATACGTCCTGCAGGAGGAGGAACACCTATACGTCCTGCAGGAGGAGGAACCCCTTGGAGACCTTTTAAAAGTGAGGTGTGCATTTGCAAGCAGCTCATTAATCATCTCCCATAATTCACATTATTGGATGTAAATTAAAAAGCAACCTTAAGAGAACCTGAAGTGGCTCAAACAAAGAAACAAGGAAACGATATTCCATATTTTGTTGTTTATTTAAAAAACGCCTTTACATGAACACAATTGTATTGATCAACAGAAACAATGTTAACCGAAACAATACAAATCAGTAGATTATGAACTGAATTTTACGTTTCTACTGTTACTAAAAAAAGAAACTATTACCTTTTGGTTGTGAACAATAGAAACTCCTTTCATTCACAGAATGAACGTTGGATTCACAGTGAAGCTGAAGACGTTTCACACGTTTCATCTTTGCATTTGAGTCGCGCTGGACTCTGATTGGTTGATTGATGGGAGGAGCAGAGCGACGTTCAGTCTCCGTCGGGACGTCCTAGCGCTTGGCTCTCTTGGACGGGGGCTCCTCTGGTTTCTGCCCCCCCCGTGTGCGCCCCGCGGGGGGGCTGGCCTCCCGTTTACGGCCCCCCCTGGCCGCCGGGCCCCTGGTCCCGCTGCAGGGAGGGAAACAAGGAACAAGAGTCACATTCAGGCGCCGTAAACCACGTCTGAGGGGGGGGGCACCTTCCCCCCGAGGAGGAGCAAAGCTCAGGAACACGATACATGGACGTTTCTTAACGACCTCCAACACGACAAACAAACCAGCAGCATCTGGTTCTCATCGCATCCCGTCTCACACATCATCATCATCATGTCCGAGCGTCCCTCATTGGCTCAAAGCCTTCCTGGTGTCCTTACAGAGCGGCTGTGATTGGCTGCTGGGAGCCGCTTGCCTGTGAACTCACCGCGTCACGGCGGCCTCGTCTCTGCCGCCCTGCCGGCTGGCGCGCGTGGACGGTTTGCTGGGCTTGTTCCTGGAGGAGCAGTGAAGACAAATGAGGGACAACAGGAGGTGACTGATGGACTAGTACCACTAGCACGTCCGTGTACTAGTACCACTAGCACCTCCGTGTACTAGTACCTCTCGGCCTCCAGGCGAGACGCCGCCCGCGTCGTCGCTCTGGTCGCGCCTCCCTTTTCTTCCTCGTCCTCCTCCTCCTCCTCGTCTTTCGGCACACGTCCTTCTGGCGTTCGGGCCTTTGGATCTGCGGGTCAGAGGACACGAGGTGGAGGACGTCCTCGTTACTGGTTCCAGGTACTGACCTGCTGCCTCTGCTGGTTCTGCGTCCTCTCACCTCCACTGGCGGGTTCCTTCCTCACTTCCTGCTGCGCCTGCTGGATTGTGGGTTCATGAGTTTTAATGCACATCAGGACGCACATGGAGGGAGGTGGACGCACAGCTAGGAGGAGTTTTCTAAACCTCACCTCCACAGATTCCTGCATCTCCTCGGTTCTCCTCCTCTTCATCGCTGGTTGAGCTGGAATAGAAACATCAAACCGATTTTATAACATAGCAACACGTTACTGAAGGAGGACACGGAAAACAGGAGGGAGGTGAGCTACGTGTGTCGGTGGAGCCTCCTGCAGCTTCAGACAGCAAGGTCGACTGGACATTCCTCCTCCTGCAGATTCCTCTCGTCCTCCTTTCTCCTCCTCCTCCTCATTCAGTAAAGAAACATACGACAAATATCACTCATGTGTCTGCAGACAGAACGCGGCTCTCGTGTGTCGTGATCAGGAGAATCTTTGCGTTAACGCACCTCCTCTCTGCCGGTGCTCTCCTTCATCTCCCTTTCCTTATCCTGCTTCTCCACCACCTCCTCCATATCAGGCTTCTCCTCCCTCTCCTCATCATGCTTCTCCTCCTTCTCCACCATGTCCTGCTTATCCTCCATCATCTCCTTCTCCTGCATCTCCTCTTTCTCCTCATCATGCTTCTCCTCCTTCTCCACCATGTCCTGCTTATCCTCCATCATCTCCTTCTCCTGCATCTCGAGCTTCTCCTCCGTCTTCTCCGCCTTCTCCTCATCATGCATCTCCTGCTTCTCTTCCATCTCTTCCTTCTCCTCCATCATCTCCTGCTTCTCTTCCATCTCCTGCTTATCCTCCTTCTCCTGCTTCTCCTGCTGCTCCTCCATCTCCTTCTTATCCTGCTTCTCCTCCTTCTTATCCTCCTTCTCCTGCTTATCCTCTATCTTCTCCTGCTTATCCTCCATCTCCTGCTTATCCTCCATCTCCTCCATCTTCTGCTTATCCTCCTTCTCCTCCTTCTCCTCCATCTCCATCATCTCCATCATCTCTTGCTTATCCTCTATCTTCTCCTCAATCATCTCGTTCTCCTGCATCTCCAGCTTCTCCTCATCATGCTTATCCTCCATCTCCCGCTTCTCCTCCATCTCCTTCTCCACCATTTCCTCCTCCTGACCATCTGAGGTTAGAAAAAGCAACATTGTGGAAACGGTTATTTCAGTCTGCAGCTCAGACAACAAAACGTTTTTATTACAAAAGAGAACAAAGCTGAAGTGTTTAAAGACGTATTGATGCAAACCTTTTATAACAAATAATAACTTAAGTTACTTAAGTGAAGACCAGTTATTTTCCACCCAAAAGAGAAATCCTGAGGAACATTTAGTTCTTCTGATCTCAACAACTGGGATGACAAGTAAAACGTGGACATCAGACTGACGGCGCGTCAGAGGCCCAGAAACACACCAGAAGGACCGAAGCAGCCCTGCCTCCTCTCACCTCCTGCAAGCCTCCCAGAGGCGCTCTGAGGTTCCTCGGGTTCCTCTGGTCGACTCCTTTGTGGGCTTCTGACCTCCTCAAACTTCTCCTCAGCTTTCTGCTGGAAGGTCAACAGGAAACAAAAAGACATTTCAAATAACAGAATAGATCTCTGCAGAAATCATCATTTATGGTCTTTAGAAGGTTCAACTAACCTCAGCGGGCTGCTTCACTTCCTCCTCATCACCTGATCAGTTACAGAAACATGAAACACATTGTTGCAAAAAGAAACAAAACCCAAAAGAGCAACAATCCGTGAAAAAGTGTCTAATGTGCTATTTACTAACCAGATAATAAAAGCATCGTTTACTACTCCAGCTAACAGATTCTTTTTTTAAAACATGAGAAATAACTCACCAGGTCCACTTCCCGCTCTTCCTCGTCCCTCCTCCTCCTCCTCCTCCTCCTCCTGCTACAACACAAAGAAGCGCGATTACAAAAAGGCGTCAGCGAGGAACAGATGATCCCAAACAAACTGCTCAGCGTCACCTTGTTGGACGCGTCAGCCGCCTTCTCATCGTCCAGGCTGTCTGCGCTGGAGACGTTACCTGAGGACACAAACGCATAGATATATATTATATATATATCTCCATGTGCAGGCCGGCAGCAAGAGGACTTCTCTTCCCACTCACTGATGTGCCGGACCAGTTCGGGCCGCCTGTCGGGTTCTCTGATCTCCTCGGTCTCCTGCGGGACGTCGTGTTCCATCTGAACAGCAACACGTGTCGAGACACAAAGACGGAAACGTGACACACGAGCAGACGCTGCCGTTTCACTGTGAGCCACCAGGGGGACACTTACGGTTTGCGGGTTCCTCTTCTCGGCTTCTTCCTCCACGGCTTCACTCTCAGCTTCGCCTGCAGCTGGAAGGGGGGGAGGGAAGGTGAGGAACACGGCTCGTGCACTTAGAGAAAGACAATCGGCGCTCGACTCACGGTCGTCCTCGTCCACCGCGTCCACCTCGTCCTGCTCGTCCGCCGCTTCCGCCTGCTTTGAAAGACGGATGGACTCTGAAGTTATGAAACGCAGAGCGGTGAGTGATGAACGGGAGCTCACCTTCAGGCTGCTCTCGCCGTCTTTGACATCGGACTCCGGCGGCTCTGGAGGAGGGACGCGATTCTGAGGTCAAAGGTCAAACAATGCGCACCTCGCTCTCTGGGACAAACTGCTTGTGTGAAGCACTCACCTCGTTCAGCGGCGCTTCCGTGCCCGCTTCCTCCTGCTTCAGACACAACACAGAAGGTCAAGCAGGTCGACGCGGGACAACGCCTGGTGACCAAAGACGTCTCCGCCCCCCCCCCCCCCGCACCCGTCCCCCCCACTGGAGACGCACTTTGACCTCAAGTTACCTGGAAGGCCGGCTGCTGCGTCCATGTTTCCCTCCGGACGGGTTTCTGCACGTTTACCTCCACTCACAGTGAGAAGAGCGCGGCCGGCCTGTGAGGTTTCCTCCTCCTCCATCTCCTCCATCTCCTCCGTCTCCTCCATCTCCTCCATCTCCTCCGTCTCCTCCATCTTCTCCATCTCCTCCTCTTCCTCCATCTCCTCCTGTGTGGGAGAAGTAAACTCAACAGGATTAAAAGCCTGGATGTTTCATCCAACAGATGCGACGTGAGTTTTTTTATTTACCTCAGCAGTTTCCTGCGTCCCAACATCCGTTTCTTTCTCAGAATTAGGCAGATCTGTGAGGGAGGGGGGGGGGGGGGGGGGGACAGAGGGGGGATGAGAGGGGGGGGTTCATTTATTTTGGGGAAATGTTCAGGTGTCAGATTAAAACGCCCACGTTACCACAGCGGTTGGCGGTTTACCTGCAACGCTCGGCTTGTCCCCGGCTGTGACATCATCATCAGCGGGAGGCGGCTCCTCTGGCGGGGCGCCGTCGGCCCCCGTCCCCCCCGGGGGGCCCTGCTGGTTCCCCCGCCGGCCCATCGCGGAGGACACGGCGCTGTCGGGGTCCATGGAGAGCAGAGTCAGAGCCGCCTCCTTCATCTTCAGGTCGGCGTCCTGCAGCGTGGAGCCGGCGGGGAGTCGGGCCCCCGCCGACGTGCAGACGTCCATCAGGGCCAGCAGGGCGTCGGCCGGCGGCTCGGTGGGGGCGGAGTCCGCGCCGGCGTCTCGGAGGGAGGAGCCTTTCCGCAGCTGCTCCTCTTCATCCTCCGGTGGCGTCTTTGTCTCCTCGGTTCGCTCGTCCTTCTTCTCAGGGACTTTATCCTTCTTCTCCGCTTTCTTCTTCCCGCTCTTCTCCTGCAGAGGCTCCTTCTTCTTCTCGGGCTTGCAGGCGGGACCCCCCCCGGCGCTCTGGGCCTTGTTATCCGTCTTCTTTGTCTCCTCTCTGGATTTGGACCTGGGTCTCTCCGTGGTTCGGCCTTTATCCGTCGTCTTGGCCCTTTTCGTCTCCACCTCAGAGCTGCATTTGGCGGCTTTCTGGCCGTCCTGATCCGCTCTCGTCTTTTCCTTCTCGCTGTCTTTGCTGTCGCTCCTGGATTTGGGCCGGTCCTCGCTGTGGCTCTTGGACCTCTTCAGGGCCTCCTTGGAGTGTTTCTCTTTCTTCTTGGCGCCGTCGGGCTCCAGGTCCTCGCTTCTCACTGAGCTTCGCTCTCCTTTGGCCTTCTCCTTCTCCTTGCTCTTGTCTTTCTCCTTCTCCCTGTTCTTGTCCTTGTCTGCTTTGACGGCCTCCACGGACGCAGCTCTGGACTTCTGGACGGAACCTTCGTCCGCGACGCCTTCTGACAAAGACGACTTTCCTTCTCTGATGGCCGCAGCCGGTTTCTTCTCACTTTTGATCTTAAGTTTCTTCTCGCCTTTCTCCTCAGACGTCCCTCTGACAGCAGAACCGTCCTTCTGCGGAGCTTCATCCGCCTGATGGTCACATTTCTTCTCCTGCTTTGGTTTGGCTTTGGCGCGTTCGTCCGACGCGCTGCGGCCTTTCTCCTTGCGTTCTTTAAGGTGAAGTTCTTTACGGGAGAACCTGTCGAACTTGCCGACGGAGCGCTGCTTGAGGGCCTCCTGTGAGCCTTGCTCCAGCTCCAGGATGAAGGAGTGAGTCCGCTCCTCCGAGACGCTGCCGCTCGTCCTTCTGGGCCGCTCTGACGTCTCTGACTCTGACGGCACTCGGAGGTGTTTGGGTTGCGGCGGCTTCCAGGCTGCAGGTCTCACCTCCTGAGTTCAGACGACAGAAACGTTTGTTACATCCAACCGGCGACGTCGCTTCGATTCACGGCGGCTTTCACGTACCGCTTTCCTGGGTCCGTCTGCATCTCCTCTCCTTCTGCCTGAAGCGTCTCCGTCCTTCCTGCAGGGGGGGGAATCGATCAGTAGACGTTTGGTTCTTCTGTGAAGCAGCACCTGCATCCGGCGGTCGCCTACCTGGAGTCCAACTTCCTCTTCCTGTTGAGGGCCATCTTCTTCTCCAGAACCTTCCTCTCCTTGCGAGCCTCCAGAGCCAGAGAGGCTCCGCCCCTCTGCTTCCTCTGGTCTGCGCGGGAAACAAAAGTGGCTCTTTAAAGACATCCGAGGTCGCGGACGGTGAGAACGTCTCTTCATCTCTTCACGAGGAGAGTACCGTGTTCTTCCGCCTGCGTCGCTTTCTGCTTCCGCTTCTCCTCCATCCGCTCTCGGTTCTGCTGCCTCTTCAGCAGCCGCTCCTCTTTGTCCTTCGCCTGCGAGAACACAGACGGACGCGGACAGCGAGGACATCAAGTCGGTGCTTTCAAAGTGACGGATCTACAAATAGAATTAAAGCAACTCACCGCACTCCTCCGCCGCTCCTCCACGGTGACCTCATCGTCCGAGTCGCTATAGTAACGGGAGTAGAGGAAGGGCTTGTGGACGTAGGCCTTGCGCCGAGGTTTGCGCTCCTCTTCCTCGGCTTCCTTCTTCTCGGCTCCCTCGCCTTCATCTGGCGGAGGAGGAGATCACACGCGTGTTATTTTCGCTCATGAGAACTCGGCTCGGGGGACAGAAAGGCTTCGCACCGTCGGATTGGAGTTCTCCCTCTTCGGAGGAATCCGACAGCAGCTCGTCGTCGTCACTCTGCTCCTCCAACGACGACAGGTCGCTGGTGTGGACGGAGCTCACCGTGATGTCGCTCAGCCCGTCCAGGTCCGAGTCCTCCAGCAGGTATTCTGCGAAACAGAAGACCAAGGACCTCAAAGTGAGCACTGTGTGTAGACAGAAAGCATTTCTTTAAATCATTTGATTCTCAGTTAAGGACCCAGAGACATTTCTGTGCGCTCGTTGTCTCCACATCTACAAAAGGACAAAGATCAGAGATGTTCTTCAAGAGGACGAGGAGACATCAGCTCACCTTCTTTTATCCTCTCTCGGTCTTTCTGCTTGGCCTGACGCGTAGATCTCAGCACATCATCATCATCATCACCATCATCATCGTTGTCGTCCTCGTGCTTCTCTTCTGCGGGTTTTCCCGTCGTTTTGCCGGCCGCTCTCTCTCCCTCCTCCTCCGTCTGCTCCTGCGCTCCACCCTCCTCCTCTTCCATCTTCACCTCCTCCATCAGCCCTTCCTTTCCCAGGTCCACGTGCTCCTGAGCGTCCTCCGTCTTCACTTCCGAGGCCTGGACCTCCACTGCCGGCTCCTGGGCCTCCTCCGGCGTCCTCCCGTCTCCGTCCTCGTCCACGCTCATGTCCACCTCGCCGTCCTCCGCCGTCGGCGGCGCGGCCTCATCGGGGCCTCTGCGTCCCTTATCCGAGGAGGCCCTGACGCTGGCCTCCTGGTTGAGGGAGGTGATGGTGTCCAGGATGGACATGGCGTCGCCGCCGGAGGAGGAGGAGGCGGCGGGCGGAGCAGACGTTGAGACTGCGGGAAGGAAAACGTTTAACGCGGTCGAGCCGGACGCAGTGGACGAGCGGGGACTGAGGGATCGCGAGCGCCGTACCTTGCTCGGGGTCGCTGGCGTCCGGCTTGGTCTCCGTTGAGGGAGGAGGCGGCGGCGGCGGCGGCGGCGGCGCCTCCTCGGAGCAGCTGCCGGGGGACAGGAACTCCCGGACCACCCGCTCCACCTGCGGCCGGAAGAGGTGGTTGACTTTGGGGTCCACCACCTGCGCCACGATCCGGTCCACTCCCTGCTCCAGCATGCCGGACCTGAGAAGGGAGCAACGTCACCACACAGAGGAGGACAATGAGGAGGCGAAGGAGGAGACGCTGCTCCAGCATGCTGAACCTGAGAGGGGAGCAGCGTCTCGACACGGAGGAGGACAATGAGGAGGCGAAGGAGGAGACGCTGCTCCAGCATGCTGAACCTGAGAGGGGAGCAGCGTCTCGACACGGAGGAGGACAATGAGGAGGCGAAGGAGGAGACGCTGCTCCAGCATGCCGGACCTGAGAGGGGAGCAACGTCACCACACAGAGGAGGACAATGAGGAGGCGAAGGAGGAGACGCTGCTCCAGCATGCTGAACCTGAGAGGGGAGCAGCGTCTCGACACGGAGGAGGACAATGAGGAGGCGAAGGAGGAGACGCTGCACTCACTGCAGCACGAGTTGCCGGATGTTGTTCCTCAGCTGGTTCTTGTTCAGGTGAGGACTCCACGTGTGGTTGGACAGGTGGTTGGAGACGAAGTTGTCCACTCTCTGTTTCAGGTTCAGGTAGGCCGGCTGAGGGGAAAAGGGGAAACCAATTGTTAACTGTTGTGTGTGAAATGTGTTGACGCACATCCCATATGGAGCGTTAACATTCACTCAGTTGCTGTAACAACAACATTGTTCAGTTTGCAATCATGTAAAGTTCCACCGTTTGTTTCAATAGAAAGTAAAAGATGGAAATGAGTTGATTTTGCTGATAAACAAAGTCAGTCAGAAACCGCCTGCAAACCGTAACACGTCGCTACGTTAGTGTCTGTAGAGTCAAATGAATGGAAGAACAAGCAAAACATGAATATGTGAATGGATGAATGATAGATACATGTATATATGAATAGATCCATAGATGTGTAGATGGAGAGAGAGAGAGAGAGAGAGAGAGAGAGAGAGAGAGAGAGAGAGAGAGAGAGAGAGAGAGAGAGAGAGAGAGGATGGAGCTCACAGACCAACCCGCGGACCGAGTTACACGTTACCGGTTACCCGGTAAATGAAACGAACCGAAAGGCTCTAAAGGTTCGATGTTTCTACCTTCGTGTCCACGTCCGCCAGGCAGTCCCTGCGGAACTGGTCGAAGAGCCCCTGAGTCTTCAGGTGGCTGACGATCATGGAGACGAGCTGAGGGTCTCCGGGGGGGAGGCCGGCCATGTCCGAGCCGAGCCGAGCCGAGCCGAGTCCGTCGATCGGTTAATCGGTTAATTCAAATTTGCGGGACGTCTGGCACTTGAACGCACCGGAATGCTGTTATGGTTTCTGAAGTTCGAAGCGGCATTGACCCGGAAGTAAAGTCCATTGTTCTACTGAACCGGAAGTTATTCAAATGCGAGGGACTTTGCTACTTTCCAAAATAAAGGTTCAGAAACATTATTTAACACCGGTCCATCACTCACAACACGCTCTGCTGATTCCGGTGTTTGGTGAGGAAAAGAACGAATGTTAGAAACAAAAAGGATTATAAAGTGAAGCGTTTTAACATTTAATGACTTCCCACGTGATGTGACAGCTGAATGATTCGATTACACTTTATTAAACCGCGTGTAGAAAGAGATCCCTTAAGGTTCCGACAGCAGACGACCCGGCGGGTAAAACGTATGGCAGCGGTGGGACTCGAACCCACGCCTCCGAGGAGACTGGAGCCTTAATCCAGCGCCTTAGACCGCTCGGCCACGCTACCGATTTGCCAAGATCTTGTTTTTTTAAATTGTATTAAAGACTTCGATAACCATCCAGCTAAATGAAGTCATTTACATGATAGTGTAGCTCTGCTGTATAAACGGCCGATTTGAAAACGTTTCTAAAGTTATTGCCGTCTAGTGTTATTTTATGAAACACCGACAGGTTGGCAAGGCGTCCAAAACCTTTACATAATCACTCAATAAAATGTCCACAAATCATTCAATATTTATTAGAAATTAAAAGGAATAGATTGAGGGAAATTAAAACATGCTGTTTGAGAACACAGTCACCGTACTCAGTAGAAAAGCAGTACTTTGGTTTCAAGACTGTCAGATGCAGAAATCCAAAAATACAACAGTGTCCATAAAACAAAAAAGTGCAAGAGAAGAAATGGCAATAAAAGTCATAAAATGTGTCAGAATAATGGCAGTGAAACCAAACATGCTGACCAAGTCTCTTGTGAAGGACAGATAAAACGCGCCTGGCGGGGGAGCAGGCAGCCGGAGCTCAGGACTTGGAGGGGCAGATGGGGGGCAGGACTCGGCGGGAGTTGGAGCGCACCCATTGGTGGTCGATGACACTCTGCAGCGAGAGGCGGTCGGTTGGGCAGTGGCGCAGCAGCTTGCTGATCAGGTCCTGGGCGCCGTCTGAGATGGTTTTAGGGAACTTTAAATCCACCTGCAGACAGAGAGGTAGACTTTATTAATGAAGGTGAACAATGGAGGCTATACTTTCGTGTGACGCAAGCCCAGGTGACACTGGAAGGTGGAGTTCCAACACTGCAGACCACCGACTGGTCAGCGAGAACAGTGATTTGGACACAGACATGCCCAGCTTCCACGAACCTTCATGATTCTTTTGTACGTTTCTGCGTGGCTCCCCGTTTCAAAAGGCGGGTTGCCGACGAGGCACTCGTAGCACAGAACCCCGATGCCCCACAGGTCCACCTTCTCGCTGTGGGAGTGACCTTCAACCATCTCTGGAGGCAGGTAGTCCAGAGTCCCGCACATTGTGCGACGCCTGCATGGGTTCGAAACAAAAGAAATGAGGTGGGCCGGCAATAGGTGACGTGACACAGCAGCTTCAGGGTGCGTTACATTGTGGTGCTTCAGTTCCTCACCTCAGAGACGGTGCATGGACAGACCAACCAAAGTCTGCAATCTTTAGCTCCCCGCGATAGCCCAACAGCAGGTTCTCTGGCTTGATGTCTCGGTGAATCACTTTCTTCTCGTGGCAATACATTAGTGCATCAGATATCTCCTCCATGTACTGGAAACAGAGGTTGTTGTTAGATTACAGCAATAGAGGATAAAATCAACGGCAGCTTTCAAACTGCTGTTTGAACCCAGGAGACAGTTAAATTAATTCATTATTCATTGTAATCAGCAAATTCCATGTTGATTCACTAAATCTAAACAGCAAACCTCATCCTTTAAAAGCATATGGAGCGCTTACTGTGGCAGTACGCTGGTCGTCAAATTTTCCACATCTCTGCAGCTCCTTGTACATTTCGCCGCGCGGGGCGTACTCGAGCACCAAGTAGACCCTCTTTCGGTCATGAAAATAGTTGTAGAAGCGCAGAATGTTTGGGTGTCTGAGGAGGAAACAGATTGTCGTTTAGGAAACATCTAGACTGCTTCCAAAACAGAGTGACGGACATTTAACGTCAGCATGTTCAGAAGATGAGATCAACATGTCCATTTCAGCATGTTGGTCGAGTTGGGTACATGGAAGTGGAATAAATGCTTTATTTTGGCATTATAGTAATATTCTATCCCTAAAAAATTAAAATTAAAATGAGTGTTTTCGCAAAATGCAGCATCCGGTCGTCTCGCTGTGGAGACATGTTCTCATGTTCTGCAGTCGCTCAAAGCAGCGCTACGAATCCCACGAAGAGAAGAAGACGATGAATGTGCACCTTAGTAAAAATGTCCAGATACTCACTTAAGATGTGCCTGAATCTCAATCTCCCTCCTCAGTTGATGCTCCACACCCTCCTTCTCGATCTGCGTCTTGAACAGCACCTTCAGCGCCACGATGGAGTGCAGCTTCTTCACCCTGGCGAGGTAGACGTTCCCGAATTGGCCTTTGCCCAGCGGTCGGCCGATGTCAAAGTCATCGATGGAAACTTTTCTGATGGAGTACGAAGTTTGATATTATTATGTCAATCTTTCAAATGGATGAAGGTATATCAAATAGTTTGAAGCTTTTACCCTTTGAAACCTTGACACTCAAATTCAAAAGCTGGAAAAAATAATTGCTGCCTTAAAAACTATGTTTTTGCACAATTTTAATTTAAAATTAAGCTACACGAAAACATAATAGTGTACCATTTGCTAATTCAAGTGGTAGCTCAATAGGATTGTTTTTAACTTGCTTTGACTGAGCATTTGTACGCCAAAAATGTACATTAAAAAAAGATAGATCTAATAAAGGAAATTTAAAAAATGTGCTTGTCTTAAGAATGTATTCACACATGTAATAATCAGCAGTATTAAAACCATATTAGTAAAAATATTTTCTTGATTTTCTCATTTTTTGAGGCACTGATGTCATGAAATATGAAGCTTCATTTGATGTTCGATACGTCAGGTCGTTGCTGTATGAAAGGCGGACAGACATCACCATACACTCACTTTAACGTTGCGCTGGAGGAAGAGCCAACACACTCCCTCCCACGGCCTGAAAACCATTAAAGAAAGCAATCAAAGCGGGTAATCGTCTCGTTGTGCGTGACTGTCGTCTGGATGGGACGAGTGTAACTTTACCTGCGATGGCGCTTTTGTCCACCTCCATCCGTGGCTTCACCTGAACCCGCTGGGGGCCTGACAACATGCTTGGGGTTGCAAACTGGTATTCAGAAGCAAACATTTAGAAAAGCATTAATAAATATATAAACAAATCGTTGTGAACACTTCATTTATAAATGGATGTCTACCAATGCTGGCATTTTTTAATTAGTCAGTGGTGGTGCAAATGCTGCTGTGACACCGATGTACACTTCTTTCTGCAATTACTACATCTTACCGGTCGCTGGAAACTCCTGGGCTCATAATTTTCCTTATTCTGTAAACAAATACATACAATCAACTTAATGTACAGGTCAACTTTGAGTCTTTTCTAAAAGTTCAGACTTCAGCAGAATGTTGCCTTAATTATATATATATATATATATATATATATATATATATATATATATATATATATATATATACATATACACACACACACACACACACACACACACACGTATGTGTGTGTATGTATACATACACACACAAAAATAAAGGCCACAGATTCATCCTTGCAGCCGGCTCTCCTGTGCCACCTTTATTAAAGCAGAAGGAAGAGTCTGGTTTGGAGAAGCAGCTTGTGTGGACGTGAGAAGCCGTTTATGGAGTTTCTTTGTTGTAGATCGTACTGACTTTAGAGCCAGACAGTCACTGAACGGTATTAATGCACAGATGGAGTGGTTTGTAACGGGAGCCTTAAAAAGATCCTTGTTAATTATTCAACAAACGTTAATTGACGTCCCAATACGACCACATCAGATTGTCATCTTCAAAAAGGGCCATACTGTAACGCAGAGGGATTGTCATGTTGATCAGTTCCAGTGTTATTCTATGTGGCCTCATTAAGCTAACGCTACGTTCGGCTAACAACGTCACGCCGCCTCACAAGGCCTGTTTGGGTCGGTTACCGTTGGCACTTCGCCTGACAGCGGGTGTAATAAACGACTTAGCAGTCTGCAAGTTACTCCCGTATAAATGCCACCTTGCAATTTAAACAACGTGTGTGTCTGTGTGTGTGTGCGTGTACGTGTGTTTGTACGGGTTTTATAACACGGCGTCATGCAGTCTTAGCTTAGAAAGGTACCATACGTTAGCTTAGTTAGCTCAAATGTGTGTTCTATTGAAACACTACGATTTGCGCGAAACCGAATCTTCCGTTAGACTCAACAGTTAGTCAGTCTCATTTATCTATCAAACAGGAAGACAAGAAAACGTTACCTGCATTGTGGTGAAGCGTTGTACTATAACGTTTAAGTGGCAAAAGCTCAGTGTTACTATTTTCAACTTCTTCGGCCGCCAACGTTTTGAAAAAGCTACCCACCCCGATCCTGATTGGCCCGTGTGTTGCACACAGAAGGCTCTCATTGGCCACGATTGTTGAATGAGGAAACGTGTGATTGGTTCACACCACGTTAGTATGATGTAAACCCGCCTTCTTCAATGGCTGCTTTGTTGTCTCGACAGTTGATGTCGTCATCTGGCTCGGACTTTACGTCCCCTGAAATGCTGAAACAAATACGTTTATGCTTCCGATTGTGTACACATTTCTCGTTGGGGTCATCTTCAAATAGTTTGTTTTGTACAATATACAGTCAAAAATATCAAAAATATCGACAATGACATAAATTAAATGAACAAAGAAAAGCAGAAAACCCACTTGCAGCCAAACATGATCAATTCACCATCTAAACGAAAAAATAGTTTTAGCTGCAGATCAGAGAAGTGCAAAAAACACAAATAAAAAGTAAGCCTAAAACTGTGAAACATATATTTTCTCATTCATAAAGATCACATGCTGTAGATTTTCATTTAATGAGACCATTTGATATCCACAGGCTGGTTGATCCACCCCTCGAAATTTGGGAAAAACGGGTCCATCAGTCTAAAAGAGATCTTAAATTGAGTTTGTAGAATTACGTAACCGTTAAATGCAATATAACAACAAAAAGACAAATTATACCTTGAGATGTATTTGTTTAAAATACCTTTATTCAAAACTCATTTTTATTCCTAAAAATTAAGAAGTTTTAACTGAAAATGGTTGGCTTGCTTAACTTCAATTAACATCAATGACACAGATTTTCCATGTATACAATAAACAGACATTTTACAATTTACATTGAAGGAAAAACTAAAAAGTAACAAAGAAGTTACTGAATATTCGTCTGAATGCAGTGTGCTATTTTTCTGTAACACCAAAGTCAACCTGCTGCTCATAACAGACGGATCTTTTTTAAACGTATAGGTTACGGTGAAGGGACAGGAAGCAGGTGGCTTCCTGATACCTGCTGGCGTCTCTCGTCGAGCTGCGACTGCTCCGTATTTATTTTATTGTTGAGAAACGCATTTCTTTTCGTGTCAGCGACACCTTTTGAAGCGAGCCGGTCCGCTCGACAACCGTAAGACTGGAACACAATATATACACCGTGAGACAATATACATTTTCCAAAGCGTCTGTAATGGTGTCATTAAAATGTACGAGGGAATGCTGCAAAGGTTTCTCCTCAGTGTGATGAAGTAATTTGGCGTTTTTTTATTTGCTGAAATAGCCAATACACATCTTGCCTGGTTAATTCATACATGGAGAGTAAAAATACATCACAATATTTAGCACCACTAACATGAAGCTTTTATTCAAGTCTGAAGAAGTATGATTTGAAAGTATATTTTCAATACCAAAATTACAGACAAATGTATGGTGCTGAATATTATGTAAAACTGTAATTATTAACAAGCCAAGCATCTTTAAGATGACCGTTGAAAAAATAATAAAAAATACTGCTTTGGCTGTTGAGTTTTTCAGAAAATTGATGAGAAAACAGTCTTAAAAGAGGAAACGGTGAACTACATTAAAATATTCTGATTTCTCCCGGTTTTATACAGTATGGCGCTTTAAAAAAAAATGTTGCTGACATAAAAAGGTGTAACAATCGGATTCACATCCACAGAAGGCTCGGATGAATTAGTGATACCTTGTAGCCACGAGGGATGGCCATTCTGCATTTAATAGAAGTAGAGACCATATTTAGTCTGCGCTCAACTGAACGGAGCAATTGGTGAAAACTAGAGTGCAGGACGGCAGCAGGACGGCCAGCGAGCGACGCAAACTTGGAATGGGATCGTTCGTGTCTACCGAGTTGTTCTCGTCGTTGCTGTTATTGTTGTTTTCGGCACCTGCGGCTTCTTCGTTGTTCTGCTCCTCTCCACCGCCGCCGCCCTCCCCCTCCAGGACCGGTGGACACTGCTTAGGCTGGAAGGTCACGTCTAAAAACTCCATCCGGCTCAGGCCGCGCAGCATCCTGCAGCTCCGCACCACCTGCATCTCGCTGAGCGTGCAGGCCCACAGGCACAAACACTTCAGGTCCTTCAGGCGGCTGGCACACAGCAGGCCCGGCCCCACCTCTTTGCCCCCCAGGCTCAGCTCCTCCAGTCCCAGCCAGCCGGCGCCCAGCCCCAGGGAGGCCATCTGTAGCTGGTAGCCCTGCCGCCCGGTGATGCCTATCTCCAGAAACTTGAGCCTGGAGAGGCCCTCCACCTCACAGACGCCGCTCTTGGCGGCGCAGCTCCTGAGCCCGTTGGCGGTCACGCGAAAGGTGTCGCGCAGCTCCAAGCGACTGAGCCGCTCCCACGACGTCAGGCTCTGCAGATGCTGGTCCGTGAAAGAGGGCACGTTGTTGAGGACCAACCTCCCGATGGCGATGCCGGACAGGGAGCCGAGCGCCTTCCCTTTCCGATGCCTGCCTCGCTGCGGAGCGCCACCACTGCATGTGGCTTCCGCCCTGTCGTGGGAACGGGCCGGCGGCGTCTGGTTGAAAAACTCACGGGGCAGCTCGCAGCCACGCAGCTCCAGCACCTGCAGAGACGCAGGCAGGAGCTGGCAGCTGGGGAGGCTGCGCAGGTCCGCGTGCAGGAGATACAGCTTGCTGAGGCGAGGGCACTTTGCGGACAAGGCTTTAAGCCACGACTCGGAGAGGAAGGTGCCGCCTCTGGCCGACAGCAGCAAGCCGCGCAACCGGAGACACCTCAGTCCACAACCCAGGTACTGACGCAGCAGCAGCCAAAGTATGCGGGATGTCACCTGACAGACAATGGACAGTATGTGGCAAGAGAGACGGTCAATGACTGAACAGACATACAGAACCATCATGCAAAACGATCGACTTCATCAGGGGATTCTGGGAGTTTATTTGATCTTCACGTAATTAATTAAAAACAACGAAAAAGCAAAACACACCGTATCGTTTCGAAGCAAATTGTAGATGTAGAAAAGATAAACTGAGTAATTATAGAAATACATACATACATACAATGCATATTTACACACGCTAAAGGTTCAGTAATAGACGTTTTCCCCCCTTCGAGCAGGAAACTCGAGCCAGTGGAGGACAAGTGGACACATGTCTCCGAGCTGTGCATGGACACCAGTCCTCTCACCAGTGATTCCACAGATGGGTCATAACAGCTGGTTGGAGTGTCCTCAGTGGGCTTCGCACGATGATCACCTGTCTGTCACGGTGTGTGTGTGTGTGTGTGTGTGTGTGTGTGTTGACTGAGGTGTAACGGCACATTTAGAGACGCGTTCTTACCCCTTTCCACGCGGTCAGATCGACAAACCTCCAGAGCCTTTGGTCCTTGACGAGCCGCTTCCACCTCTTACACACTCTGAATGACACCGCAAAACACAACGAGCAACTTCACTGCGCGACGCGAGAATAAACCGGGTTTTATGTGCCGGGGGGAATAAGTGTTCGGATGGTGTCGGTGGAGCCGAACTCCTCTTACCTTCCGGCTCGGACGAGTTCTCGCACGCTCAGATACGACAACACGTCAATTAAAATGTTTTCAGGAAAGTAGTCCAGGTCACAGGCTTTAAATTCATCCATTTTGTAAACAAAACTATTTCAACCATAGACCCGGACTCATATCCCGACGCACCCGGGTTGCGCCTTCATTAGCGGCCCCCGGGAAACCGCTGCGCACTTTTGGTCCTAGCCACAGTTTGCCGCTTAAAACAGATCCGATTATTTATCCTCAACACGGCGAGGCCCGGTTAACTTTAAGGTCTAGTTCTCACCTGTCAACAACCGCCAGATTTAGGACAGTAATTGTGTTTAAAAGCTTTTTTTCAAACATACTCTCGAAGCTACGTTGCCACCTAACGTTCGCGAGGGGGAACGCCTCACTGCGCGTGCGCGGCTCACCGGACAAGATGGCGACCAGCAATGGCGGCGGAATGGAAGTGGACGGGGCCGGTTAGCGTTTCTTCCTTTTTTTTCACCTTTTCTGTCTGATATTAACATCGCACACGCGTCGCGCCGTCGTGTCAGCGGCGACTCGCGGGCGTCAAAGGCGGCAAAGCCGAGTAGCGGGTTCACGGAACGAACACTGCTCCTCCGTGAAGCTGTCAACACTTCACTCGTGTTTAATATTGCTTTGCATCTTCAACGCAAGTTGAAGAACAGCATTAGTCATGAAAACTGATCTTGAAGCGATATGTCGATGTGTTTAGCCAAATGTCACGTATGCATACGTCCTTTTGTTGTGTCAATGCGCCTTGCTAATCACAACATCCACAGATAAAAGTGAGCTGATGGTGTTCAAAATAATCTATGTTACTAAATGACAGCGCGGCGTATTAATATGACATCCTCCTTTTCTCCTCGTCTTGCTTATCTCTGCGAACCTGTTGTTCCTCATCTCATTCATTAACTTGATGAGAATAATGAGCCGCGACTGAGAAACGTTCGAGGATGTGACGTCACCCAAACACATGTAGCACAGCTATTGTATCCACGGATATGTGGCCACATTGGCAAATGTTTGTTATTTTCATTTATTTCCGTTGCACGTGTTGTGATAAATGCTGTTTTCCTAACTAACTGGATCAGCGTACTTATGGATGAGGTTCCATCGCTGACCCGATGGCGCCCGTCTCATTTGAGTGCCTTGTGTCCCTGCAGCCAGCCCCAGCGTCATGGCAGCGGGGCTCACCGGCAGCGTCTCCGTGGCTTTACACCCTCTGGTCATCCTCAACATATCCGACCACTGGATACGCATCCGCTCGCAGGAGGGCCGGCCCATGCAGGGTGCGTACTGGGGGGCGGGGGGGGCACGCTGCAGTGCACGGCGGCCACGGAGCGCCATGAACCAGGTCACGACTCACCGCCGCGTTTCTTTATCCTGCGCAGTGATTGGCGCCATGATCGGGAAGCAGGAGGGACGAAACATCGAGGTGATGAACTCCTTCGAGTTGCTGTCTCACACCGTGGACGACCGGGTGCACATCGACAAGGAGTACTACTACACCAAGGAGGAGCAATGTCAGTGGTGCAATAGAGCTAAAGAAACGATGGTTCATTATCCAAAGGTGGCTAGTTAACGCTACGTGTGTCCTCTTGTCTCTCAGTCAAACAGGTCTTTAAAGAGATGGAGTTCTTGGGCTGGTACACCACCGGCGGCCCCCCGGATGCCTCCGACATCCACATTCACAAACAGGTAGGCACAAGTCAAAGGGGTCACGTGTCCGTGAACAGCAGATGGAGCAACAGCTGCTCCGTCGCTGAGTCGAGTCTTTCAATCTGGTTCCCTGATACAACGGCCAAAGCTCTGACTGTTCAAACAAACAACGGGCAATGCCACTAATATCTGATTAGTTAATTAATCTAGTACCCGGTTGCTGTTAAGAAAATGGAAATGGTTAATTTTCCTCCTCCTCTGCCAGGTGTGTGAAATCATCGAGAGTCCTCTCTTCCTCAAGCTCAATCCGATGACCAAGCACACGGACGTGAGTTCCTCTGCGTTCCTGACTAAACGCCGCGGCTGCCTGTTCACGCGCAGCTTTAAAACATGTGTCCTTTTGTCTTCCAGCTTCCTGTGAGTGTTTATGAATCTGTGATCGACATCATCAACGGCGAGGTAATCTCTCTGTTCGCCGTCCTCCTCCACGTGTCCTTTCGGCGCAGCGGGGAGACAGACATGTTGAGTTGTCGACGTTTTATCCCTTCAGGCCACCATGTTGTTTGCCGAGCTGACGTACACGCTCGCCACGGAGGAAGCGGAGCGGATCGGCGTCGACCACGTGGCTCGAATGACCGCCACCGGCACCGGGGAAAACTCAACAGGTGAGACTCCAACGCTCACCTATGAGGGTGAAACGGGGGCTGTGAGCAGGATGTGAAAGGTCTTTCATTTATTCTTAAAGACAACAATGTGACGATCACACACAGTCAGACCACATGTCTTTTTCTGTGTGTGTGTCTTCGCTGCGTCTCCGCGGTCAGTGGCTGAGCACCTGATCGCTCAGCACAGCGCCATCAAGATGCTGCACAGCCGGGTGAGGATCATCCTGGAGTACGTCAAAGCCGTGGAGTCGGGTGAGGCGCCGACGGCGAGTTTTAATTGAGGCTTTGAGGGCGGAAATGTGAAGCATAAGTCGTGGAAACAGGTGTTCTCACGAGAGACGTTTCCTTTCGTCGCCTTTTTAAGGAGGCCTCTCAACACGCCTCCATGATTACAACGTTCATCGCGCCCCGTCGCTTCATGAAGCGCTTTCTTCCTGTCCCGCAGGAGAGGTGCCGTTTAACCACGAGATCCTGCGAGAAGCCAACGCCCTCTGCCACAGGCTGCCGGTCCTCAGCACCGTCAAGTTCAAGACGGACTTCTACGACGTAAGGACGCTTTGAGCACCGCAGCCCCAACGACTGGAGTGATTATTTAGTGATCTGTTGAGTTTGTGTCCTCGTGTTCAAAGGTTGGAAATGATGATCATCGTGTGCAGGAATCCGACATCAAATAGCTTGAAAGAATTACAGAACTTAATAACACCTACAAATACTGCGCGTGCATATGCGCATGTACGTTTGCTGTGTTGTGTGATCATTTACTGAAGCCTCCCCGGTTCCTTTAACGCTCCTTGTGTCGCCCTGCAGCAATGCAACGACGTGGGCCTCATGACCTACTTGGGCACCATCACCAAGACCTGCAACAGCATGAACCAGTTCATCAACAAGTTCAACGTGCTGTACGACCGGCAGGGCATCGGCCGCCGCATGAGAGGACTCTTCTTCTGAGGAGACAAATTCTGCAGTAACTTTTCAAACAAGTTTACTGTTTTCAACCACGAGTGTAAGGAAAAGCACCAGATGACACACATCTGTGAGAGACGTATACGAACCTGCTAAACCGTCTCTTGTTATGCACAGGAAATGATCCACTATACATGAACGTTATATTATTCTGCCCCGTTTGCTTCACGTTGCTGTCTGTAATAAATGATGCGCTGATTTTTTTTTCATTGGACTTGTACTTTTCTTGCTCAGCTTATAAGACGATGAGAAGATAATGAAACGAGTCGTTTTGAGTAGCTTGACACTCGATAGCATCTATAGAGCATACGGTCCTCCCTGTATGTGGTCACATGGCACTACGTGTGTGTGCGCGTGTGTGCGTGTGTGTGTGCGTGTGTGCGTGCGTGTGTGTGTGTGTGTGTGTGTGTGTGTGGACAGGCTGCTGGTTTGAACTCGTGTTCCTGCTGTTTGATGACAGAGGTTCGGGCCCAACAGGAGCTTTTTAATGGGTATTAAAAGCAGAGCGGAAGCCCCCCCCCCCCCCCCCCCCCCCCCGACTTTACTGGTCTCTACCTGCCGAGTGGCTCGAGGTGCAGAAATCGTTTCCGTTCTGTCGTCTCTTAAAACAAAGTGGAAACAGACCCGATGCTCATTGGACAGATCTTTATTGTCTCAGGCAGAAATCAAATCATCAACTGACAAACGGATAACAAGCCACATGGTAACTCAACATCTCCTTTAATTAGTCTGTCTGATTTACAGTGGGGGGGGGGGGGGGGGGCTTCACTGGCTGTGGCCGGACTCGGCCGGCTCGTCGGCAGCAGGGGGTTGTGGGTACTGGAAGCGGACGGGGTCGTACAGGTCGTCCATGGGGTTGTAGGGCATCGGGTAGTAGTACGGGACCTTGGTCTTGATGGGGGCCGGCTGCTCCTTCTTCTCCTCCACAGGGGGGGGCGGTGGAGGCGGGGGGGCCACGACGGTCCCCTTCATGGGCCTGGGCGGGTGTTCGATCAGACAGTCGGGGTCCCAGTAGGGGTCACAGTCGTACTCCATGCCCTTGAAGAAGCGGACGGGGCCCGGCAGGGACTTCTTGATGAGGACCGGCGGCGCCGGGGGGGGAGGGGGAGGCGGGGCGGACTTCATTGGGGGAGGCGGAGGGGGTTGGGCCTTGGCGACGGGAGCCGGGGCCTTCTGGGGGGTGCAGTGGGGGTGGTGGCGGGGGTCGCACAGCACCGGCACGGAGCCGCTGGGGAGGTACACGATGTGCGGCTTGCAGAGCGGGTCCTTCCTGTTGCACAGGTACAGCACGTCGGCCTGCGCGATGGCCGGAGGGGGAGGGGGGGTCGCCGGGGGCTCCGTGGGCCTTGGGACCCCCTTCATTGGAGGAGGGGGGGGCGCGGCCTTGCACGCCTTGTCGGTGGCGGGGTCGCAGGCGGCCGCTGGCAGCCCCAGCTTGCTCTGGTAGTAGGCGGCGTCGGGGCCGTACGTCTGCTCCAGGTACCTCATCTGCTGGTAGAGCATCCGCAGCTTGTCAATCTCGTAGATCTGAGAGGAAGGAGAGGAAGCGAAGGGCTCATAAGGATGCATGTGTAATATTCATCATCATCATCATGCCCCCGCGTGCACACACACCCCCTCGGTGTGTCCGATGCTGCTGTAGTAGCGGTAGTACGACTGGAAGTCCGGGTTCCCTCGGTACCACCGAGGGTCCGCGTTGCGCTTCGGCCTCGAGTGGCTCAGGAAGCCGTTCGCCTTTTCGGAGCCGATTCCGACGGCGGGAAGCGACTCTGCTCGGCGGAGAGAAGCAGCTCAGACACGTCTCAGGACATTTCATTGGCTTCGCTCGTATCTGCACCCACCTTCCTGCTGGACGCCGCTCGACACCGACTTGGTCTCCAGCACACCTGCAGGAGAAGCAGCTCTGAGCGGAGGCCGATTATCGTTAAAGTACAAGTAGAATGAGAACGTACCTGGAAGCAACACGAGCAGAAGGCAGCAGAAGGCCCCCGACGACCACAACGCAGCAAACATGGCTGCCTCGCAGAAAAACACGCATCATGTGATCAGAGACGACAATCTAAACTCCTTCCCCCTAAAACACAATGCGTACTAGGCAGGTACTAAGGTACAAATACTGCTAACTGACCTGTATATTAGACGGGTACTAACATACGAATACTGACCTGTATATTAGAGGTACTAAGGTACAAATACTGCTAACTGACCTGTATATTAGAGGTACTAAGGTACTAATACTAACTGACCTGTATATTAGAGGTACTAAGGTACAAATACTGCTAACTGACCTGTATATTAGAGGTACTAAGGTACTAATACTAACTGACCTGTATATTAAAGGTACTAATACTAGTTCTCAGTCGAGCTCTCAGTTTGACTCACCGGCCTCAGGAAGCGTTTTCACTGCAGCGACACAGCAGAGCGCGTTAAATAGACCTGAGCACGAGCCCCCCCTCCAGACTCTCCCCCCCCCCCCCCAAACGCCAGCGCCTGGCCAATGGGCCTCCACCCGAAAACAGGCCTCCACCTCCTTCTTTAATACGTGGCCTTTGGCGCCAATTAGGAATTTAAAAAAAAACTGCAGTTTGAGCTGCAAAGCCATAAAAGAACAGACTTCAAATGGAAAGTCTCACCTGCTGGGAGGACGGGGGGGGACGGGGGGGTAATGCTGCCTACTCACAAAATAACTGCCCCAAAAACAGTAAAAAGCCAAGACGAGGAGCCGACAGGCTGTAAACCTGCATCCATCATCCAGAGAACAGCTGCTGCTGATCTGCTGCTTCGAGGCTTTGAAGTGTAGAAATGTATTTTATTAGTTACGACGTACACGTTACTCAGCTGAGGAAATAAATCACAGACCCGAGTACTGGATTCATAGTTCAGATCAAGTCCTTCTCCTAAACTGCAGTAGACTGACGTGTGTCCTTAAGATTTAAAGGATCTCCAGAACATTTTAACAGTATTTCAGTGTAAACGATTAATTCAGGAATATCAATGAATAGATAACGGAGTTCAGAGCTGCAACGCCGTTGATATTTGACGCTTTATGAACTAATGGAAATAATGGTTGGTTGCATCACTGCAGTAAAGACTTCATTCCACACAACAAAGTATTCAACCAAGTTTATTACAACGATTCAGCGTAAATGTACAGAAATGTCACAGAAGCTCTAAACAAACCCAACGCACATATTTACACAACAGGAAGCAAGCGTGATAAATGTCTGCTTGACGTGCGTTGCACGGAGGAGGACACATGCCCCGCCTCCCAGTGAAGAAGCCCCGCCCCCCCAGGCGACGGCAGCTCTCAGACGAAGGTGACGCGAGTGCGGCCCTGGTTCACCTGCCACACGTTGAGCTCCTCGTACTCCTCCAGCGCCTCCTGGAACTGGGCGGGCGTGAAGCCCCGAGAGACGCAGCGCTGCTCCGCTTCTGCCATGCGGACCACGCCGCCGCCGCGGCCCGCCGCGCCCTCCGTGGAGAGCTCGCGCACCAGAGAGAAGATGACGTCGGCCGGCCGCTGAGTCCTGGGGAGGGAAGCGCGTCCAGGGTCATTAACACGTTAAAAACGGACGTCTCCGTCTTAACCCCCCACCATCTGCAGTAAAGGGTGCAGCAGCGCCATTAACACTGACCTCGCGGCGCTGGACTTGTCGGCTTGCAGCGAATCCTTGGACATCTCCATCATTCTCATGGCCTCGTTAACGTCTTCCTTCTCCACCGTCTCCATCAATGCGGAGGCGAGCCTGCGGGGGGGGGGAGCGATGGATCAGCAGATCGAGGGCCACGCGGCTCGCGGGGAGGAAACTTGCGGCGGACGTCCGACAGTCGGGATCACAAAAGGCTGCGCTGTGCCGGCACTGTCAGACCGAGACAAGTGCAATGCCCTCTGGGAAGGCCGGCAATTGCCCAAGTCTCCGCCTCTCAACACCGGCTAGTCGGAACGAACCAAGACGAAACGCCGCCGCCGCGTTCTGCGCGAGGACAGTTCTGGCCCCGGTCAGTTTTGCATGGGTTTGCACAGCTGCTCGTTACACGCAGGCTGACTGCCCACCCCGCAAAGCTGGTCACGGTCAGACGAGCAAACGCGCCCCGCGGCCTCTGCAGCGGCGCCCTCTGGGGGACGCGTGGCGAGCGGCACGTTGCCCACCCGTCTGCCTGAAGTGCTGGTTTTGCAGTAGGTGGATGAATGCTACCTGCACAAACAGCACTTTTGACAGCCGGAGGCCAGAAGCTCAGAAAACACAACTCAGGGGTCACTTAAGGTCACGATGCATCTGATGAGTCGAGAGGAGCGAGGATGATGATGACGATGATGATGATCTGGTGCCCAGCGTGTGAAGGAAGTGCTCACACTGCGGTAGTCCAGGTAAACGTCACTACCTGCACTGTAAGCACTTTATCACACAACGGACGCACAACAAGGATCATCTCACTTTGTGTCAAACAACCGGGGAGTCGATCTGTGGCCGCTGCTCACCAGGGCCGTGGACAGGCGCAGGATGGACAGGAGGGTGCGGGCGGAGGTGAAGGTGGTGTCCTTGCTGACTCGGGCCTCCTTCCTCATCTCCACGTAGGCGGCGGTGATGTAGTCGGCCAGCGACTCGGGCACCACCGGCTGCCGCTTCTTGCACACGGCGATGTAGCGCCTGCCGAGTTCACACGCCACAACTCGGGTTTCAAAACACTGCGTAGTTTGGACACGCACGCGCACACACTCGATCAACAGGCCTCACCTCATCAGCTTCATGTCGATGGGGGTGAAGTGGGTGGGCGGCTGGCGGCAGTGCTGGTGCACGTAGGTGATGTGCTGCGCCAGACGCAGGTCGGCGTCGGCGTCCGGCTTGTCCTGGATCAGCCACAGCAGGTCGAAGCGGGAGAGCAGCGCCGCCGGCAGCTGGATGTTCTGCTCGATGGTCTTGCGCGGGTTGTAGCGCCCGTAGGCCGGGTTGGCCGCGGCGAGAATGGAGCAGCGGGCGTTGAGCGAGGTCATGATGCCGGCCTGCGGGGGAAGAGCGAGGAACGTGAGACGGCGGTCCGACGTGAGCGCGAAGGACCCTCCCCCCCGGCGCCCCACGTGGCCGCTGCCGTACCTTAGCGATGGAGATGGTCTGCTGCTCCATCACCTCGTGGATGGCTGTGCGGTCGGCGTCGGCCATCTTGTCAAACTCGTCGATGCAACAGACGCCCTGGTCGGCGAGCACCAGGGCGCCGCCTTCCAGGGTCATTTCTCCCGTCACCGCGTCGCGCATCACCGCCGCAGTCAGGCCGACGCCAGATGAGCCGCGGCCCGTTGTGTACTGACCTGGAGAGGAGGGAGGTCAGGTGACTGTAGCAGGTCGCCAAACGGAGACGCGGATTAAAACCCCGTTAAACGAGTTAATGGATGACGCGTTAACAGGACGACTCACTTCGAGGAGCCAGACGGTCGATGTAGGACAGCAGCTGGGACTTGGCCACTCCGGGGTCGCCCATCAGGCAGATGTTTATGTTTCCTTCAGAGACAACAGGACATGAACGCTTAGTCGCTGAGAAAGGTGTGACAATCTGATTTTAAAAAAGTGTGAAGAGCTGGTGGTCACCTCTGATCTTCATGCCTTTAGGCGCTTGCTGCACGCCCCCAACCAGCAGCAGCAGCAGAGCCTTCTTCACGTCCTCATGGCCGTAGATCTCCGGCGCTATCGAGCCCGCCAACTTCTCATAGAAGCCTTCCTCTGCAGCACAGAACACAACAACTGGCTGATGAGCAAGACAACGAGCATCATGAGGTTCTGGTTAACGCAGCGACGGTATTAAAGTCCAGCCATCGCTCACACACACACACACCTGTGATGCCGCGGAGCTCCTCTTCCGTTAGATCGTCATTGCCGAGCTCGTCATCCTCCGACTTGTTCATGAGTGTGATGTTATGAGCCTCCAGGTACGTTTCTGACAGAAGACCCTGAAATCACCCAAAACTAAATTTCATACATTTCCACGACCACACTTCAAAAAAGCTCTCGTCCTTGATCAGAACTTGCGGGTTTAAGCCACACACACACACACACACACACACACACCTGGGTGGCCTGCTTGAAGCCGGTGCGCAGCAGAGGCAGGAAGACGCCGGTGACGGCCACGTGGTCGCCTGGCTGGGCGAGCCGCGTGTTCTCTCCGCGCGCGTAGATCGACATGCTGCGTGGAATGTTTCCGACGGGCACCTGGTCGCTCTGTTGGACAGCGGAGAGAAAGAAAGAAAAAGCATCAGAAAACGGCGCTGCAGGCCGCCGCGCAGGAGCCTTTCATGGCGCAGCGCCACTCACGTGCTCTTGGATGCGCAGCTCTTGGAACTTGACGAACTTGGAGCCTCTGGTCTGCAGGTAGAGGCGACCTCCAGACTTGTTGGTGACGCACTCCTGGCTGGGGCACATGACCAGGGGCATGAAGGTGGGAGACTGGATCTGGAGGACAGACGGAAACACGCATTCAGGGACACCGGCTAAATGCACGCGCAGGCTTTACAGTCGCAACGGCGCCGCGACTCCAGCCCGATCTTACCGGCTGATAGGTCTCAGCGCCACACTGGTCACACGTGTACGTGGCGACCGTCATCATGGGCTTGACCTCGGTGGCGCGGGTCACGATGCCCCGAACGTTCACCAGGTTGCCGATGCTTTCCGCTCGTACGTCTCGCACGACTTTGGGCTTCGCCGTGGTGGGAGGTTTGAAGTACAGCTCGCTGGGAGGGAGGACGCCAGTAAGTGCACAGCGCAGGCTTCAACAATCACAACCCGATCAGAGAAATCAAACTTACAATCGCCTCATGAGCTCCGCCGGGTATTGGTTACGAGCGTCGCGGGCGTCGGCGGGGTCACGACCCCTCTGCTCCATCATCAGCCTGTGCTCGATGTACACGTCCAAAGAGTCCATGGCAACAATCTGCACGGAGCAAAAACAGTTTGGGATTTCCCCGTTTAAATAAATCCACTTGGCTCAAACGGCACGCGGCTCAACGTGCACGCGCACACGCACGTCTCTCTCTTTGTACTCGGGCAGCAGCTCGTGGACGGCGTCGGCGAACAGGCCCGTGTAGCGCTTGGCGTTCTCACAGATGCTCTCCACCAGCTGCGGGTCTTCTTCCGCCACGTCGTCCAGATCCACAAAGATGGACACCTGCTCCCGGTGGGCCAAGGCCACCTGCAGGCACACAGCTCAACAATGGACCCTCCGAAGACACGTTTCAGCAGAAAAGAAAACCGAGGACAAAGAGGGATGAATCGTTTTTAAAAGAGAAAAAGGATAAAAAGAAGTTGGTTTTTAATTTATTGACTCATCACATTTAACTTTTCACCCTAAAGTGAGAAACAGAAGACACACCGGGGGTGTAGTGCACTTACAAGTTGAGCTCCATATTTGAACACCTTCTTCCCGTTGTCGTCCTCCGAGTAAAACTCCTGCAGGAACCTTTTGCATTTCTCTGCAAAACAAAAGCGTGTGCATCATTTCACGTGGGCTTGTGATCTTTTGTCTGGACATCGGAGGAGCTGCAGGAACAGCATCAGCACGTCGGCGTGGGGCCTAGGCGCTGGCAGCTAACGTGTTGTCCTGCGACGACCCCCCCCCCCTTTGTTGAGCAACATGGCCTCCTGTAATCTCGATGAGTCACTACGGCCGAAGAACGGAGCCGCAGGGCGGACCGAGAGCAGCGCGGCCGCCGCTCCAGCAGACCGCTGCGGGACGGACGGATAAACAACAGGCGCTCACTTCAGTGTCCATTTTCTCCCCCATCCTCCCCCTTTGAGAAAATACCTCCACAAGTATCAACCGAACCGAACCGAACCCACGGCGACGAGGCCACGGAGCCGCCCGCGCGGCGACGGGACGCGGCACTTTGACGCTTCGGCGGAAAATCCGCAGCTCGCGTTTAATATCTCCGCGTCCGAGGAAGTTATTGTAAACAAAGCAGCACATGGCTCTGGCGCCACGTCACTCGCGTATCCCTCCGCGACGCTTCCGCCTCCGCGCTCAGTAAATAGTCCCGGCTGTTGTTTTCAAACCGCGGCCAGCCATCTTCTACTGTGGGCCGCATGGCCCGCGATCACACACACGCACACACACACACACACACACACACACACACACACACACACACCGGCCATTGTTCGAGTTAAACCAGTAATAAAGTAAGGAGTAAAACTAACGGGGCGCGAAATCGCTTAATTGTTCATTTGGGGATTTTTAAGTAAAGTGAACTAATGTGATCAACCTAAAAATACGATATCGAATATGGTAATTAATCGGAGTTGAAGGTTTGACACTTTAAATATCTGTCATAGCTTTTAAAAGTTGGGCATTGTGAGCGTTGATGTCGAACGTGTGTTGGTGAAACGTAAGTAGGAATTTAATAAACAGGTAAAAGAGACACAACCTCCAACAAACCCTCCGCCAGCTAACTTGACGTTTACGTCATTTACCAGTAACGTTTGGGCCCCTGGCGGAACCCTCCAGAGAGCTAGCTGAGCGGCTAGCATGCTAGCGTGACGTCAGCAGGTGACGCTGCAGCAGAAGGTGGAAGGAGCATCTGGATTTAAGGTGATGAGCCACTAAACCTTTGCTTGGCTGTGAAGGGGAACACGGTTGGTCGTATCTCTGTCGCGGGTTTAGAGAACGACAGAGCGAGTCAACTCAAGTGCCTGATTTTACGGGATTCCCCGCAGCCGTTTATCGGCCGTGCGTACTGGGATTTTAAGCGCACGCTGACCATTAAAATGAACATAACGTTACTGAATTATTCGACTCGTCTTCAGGTGCAAGTTACTGCACCGTCCCGCCTGCTCCTTTGTTTAAACGTCTCCATCCGGGTCACTGCGTGACGTCACCAACCGGTAAAAGCTCACAAAAGCGTTGAAAAATCGCGCCTCCGTCGGCCGCTCGATACAGCGTGCACGTTAACACGCATGTGCGTGCGCGGCGGTCCAACAAAAAGTACCGTTAAGCGAGTCCACGTCTGTGGCTTCAGTTTCTGCACCGAATAACCCAGTGCGTTTTAGAACCGCAGACTTTATTCCCCGCGCACCACGTGGTATGAACCCGCAAGTTTCCAACGAGAATCGTTGCGCTCAAGTTTAGTTGAAGTGAGTTCGGCCGACCTGTTGCTGCCGCGCCGTCAACCAGTTACCTTTCTCCGCCGCGTAATCCTTGCGAGCCATGGCTGCAGACGTCGACCCTCCGGTGAAATAACGACCACCGACTGCTGGAGAAGCCACGCGGGGGCCTGGAGTGGCGTTTAAATGACCGGTTTGACCGCCCCGTAGTACCGGAGACCCGCGTTCACGCAGCTGCAGCTCGCAGTTCTTCTCTGTGCAAAAAGTGGCGCCAGTCCGACGTCTGCTGCAGCCAATGGGATCGCTTCCTTCAACGGGGAGGGGCGGGCTCTCGTGGTGGCGGGAAAGTCGCAGGCGTCTGTGGGGTCATGTGATTCAGCGCACTTCCGCCCGGCCGGTCAGGATTGGCGCGAAAGTCGCTGATTGGATTTCATGCAACAGCGTGACCGCAGAGTGAACTCAACCATTGTAGATCCAAATGATACATGACACACTATATTCTCCATATGTAGACGTGATGGTCGCCTGTAAAATACAGTAATAAAAATGCACTCTACAATCTCTGCACTGCAGGAAATTGTTTCTGTCCAAGCCTGGAGAAAGAAAACTGCTGAATTGGCTTCATCACATGAGCCAAACAACTTCAACTCTACAACTGAAGGAGTGTAAAATATACCGTGAGAGTATTTAATTAATATCAGTCGTCTTCAGTTTTGTTTGTTTATTTTTATCCGCATCACACTTTAATAACCACTCAGACAATTGTTCTTATAATTCTCACTATTAATGTTTCAATCAACATTAAATTAACAAGTGTCACACAAAAAAGATTAGTAACAGTCTTCGAAGCTGAAAATGACACGTAACAGGTGGGAAGAAAATGAAAATCAAAATGAACTTCGAACAATCGTAAATGGCAACAACAGCTTCCCCAAAATGTCATAATCAATTACGCCTTTCTCTAACAAAATGACTGAACTCGAGGTGACAGGGGAACACGAATAGAACCCTCAGTCAAACAGCTCATCCAGGACGCTGGCAGAGGTGTGTCGAGTGGAAGGCTGCAGAGCACAAGGGAGGAAGAACATTCGATGCACTCGTTACACGATCACAGGCATGAACATGCAGACCTTTATAACGGACTCATCACAAACACGTTCAGAGTTACACACTAAGGTTTGTTGTGGAACTCCACGACAGACATTTTCAGAGCTTTTTATTTTTTACCAGTGTATATGCAGAATCATTGTCGGAGTCACTTTCGTAATCCTTGATATCAGGATCCTCTTCATCATCGTCGTCCGCGATCAGAGATAGTCTGGAGAGAATCAGTTTATTTTGATGCCGTTATTCTCACCAGAACCATCAGAAAATGAGACTAATATTCACACGTCATTCACCACTATTACGAAAAGGGAAATCTCCAAAACTAGTCTCACAAGTTGAGGGGGGAGTTGATGTCCTCCGTGTCCACCGTGGGGACGGTCTGACTGGAGGACAGAGCCGGGTGTCTGGAGGGCTTCACCTTTCGCATACTGGACCTGCTGAACAGAGCCATTTGTTTTTAAAGAGGTACGCAGTACGTAAGGTCGCTGCTCCTTGTAATAAACCAACTCACCCCAAAGAGAAGTCGTCCTCGGACCCCGGCTCAGACTCCGTGGCTGTGCAGGCCGGCTGTCTCTGTGCCGTGGAGGTAAAGGCCGGAGGGGGAAGGCTGCCGTGGACGCTCGAGCCGTCCAACCAGGATCCTCGGCCTGCGGACAAGAGGAGGCCACCAGCCACATGGCGCAGATGAGAAGAACCACTCGCTGCAGCTCGGCTTCTCTTTCATTGGAGTGTTGGGAAAACCTTCTTTTCACCCAATTACTTTGTACTCCAACAACAGTTTTTGTTCGGTTAGCACTGAGGACACAAAGAGCGCTGGGTGGATGCACGTTTTTGTCCGTCTCACCCCGAGGAGTTGACCTCTTGCGCTTCGCTGCGGGGGCGTCGTGGGAGACGTCGGCGTCGCCTCGCTCCTCCGTCACTTTGGCTTTAGCAGAGGAGCGGCCCTCCAAGGACCGCTGATACATTCTGACCGACGGCCAGGAGAGGGCAGCACCGGGACACTCTGACTTCAGGACCGCGGCCCTGAGACGAGGACAAAGACCCAGAGACAGCCCCCCCCTTCTGTGAGTAACGAGGAGTCAGATTCAATCCGACAAAGCAAACCCCAGAATGAGAAAGCTTATTAACATGAACATCAGCTGCTTGCAGCTTTTTCTTCTTTGAAGAGAAAAATAGTTTTGCTTTGCTCCTGAAATGATGCCGACAAATGTACCGAAATGTAAAGGAGTAAAAGGGGAAACGTTTAGTAGGACTGGTGTTGTTATGGCATGTGTTTGGCTGTTTGTGAGGGTGAGTTGAGATGGGTTTCTTACAGGTGAACACGGTCCTGTTGAAGCAGCTTGAAACTGAACTCGCTGAGGAGCTCCAAGAAGGCCACATTGGGCCGCTGCTCGTCTCCCTCCGCCGGCTCCCGGAACGCAAAACGAACGCCTTCCCTGAGAACCGAATCAACTCCACTGAACAGCCGCTTCATGTGTGAAAGCCCACATTCCATTGCCATCCGGTGACGGGGCCGAGAGGTGTGTGCGTGCTTGTGCGTCAGGGACACGCCAGGCACTTACACGTGCAGCGCCACCAGCGGTTTGCGGGCGCGCTTTAGATCGATGCCGAAGCTCATGGCGAGCCTCTTGGCCAAGTCTCGGATCTCACCGACATCCTGCCTGCTGCGTTCCTCCGTCAGCATCTCCGAGAACATCTGAACGCACACACGCACACCTTTAACACACAAAGGACTGTTCACCCTGCAAACTCACTAAAAAAAAGAAAATACTGCTGAGATTTAAGTTCTATTGAAGTTGTAATGGGTTAGGCATAAGATTAGTTAGTTAGCAAGAAAATAAATAGTGAATGCACAAATTCACAACTTGTGTTAAAGCCGACAAATAAAACTATTACAAAATATGACAAATAAAACCTTTCACCATCAGACCAAAAGGTGTGACTGTGTATTTCATTTAGTATTTGACGTCCCACCTGCTGCAGACACAGACAGACGGTCTTGGCGCTCCGCACAGGATCGATGACCTTGCTCCTGCTCACCGTCTCTTTGATGATGTCGCCAAAGTCTTTAAAACACTGGAGAAAACCAGCAAAGCAAATCAGTGTTTATGATTAACAGCATCTTCAAAATGACTCCGATGTGGGAATAATCTCACTCATTCCCAGCACCTCTTTAAGATTTTCTCACCAGCCTCAATTGATGCTTTAATAAACGTTCCTGTGTTCTTAAATCGATTCACTTAATACAACAAGCTCAGATTCCACCAACAGGGACACCTTGTTGTAGTGCTTGAAGATGTTGGTGGCAGCGGTGAGGTCCAGCACCCCGTAGAGGACCAGCTTACAGTAGCCCGCCAGCTGGTTGCGCCTCCTCTGGAGAAGAGTGATCTTCACCGCCTCCTCGCCCTCAACTAGGAGGAAGGGAAGGAGGCCGAACTCGGTAACAGGCAATATTTAAGAAGAGCAGATTCAAAACAAAAACATCAAGAACTGTGTCTGCGTGCATAAATTATGAGAAAGACCTCTGGGAGAACATTTGCTGTGTGTGTGTGTGTGTGTGTGTGTGTGAGCGCACGCACAGCCACGAGGAGAACCTCTGAACATCAAACATTCAGTACTTCATCTGGAATCCTCACGTCGTTATCCAAATAACTACAAAGCAACAATCTGTACGTCCACAGCCTTCACATATTGCGACAACCTTTCATCCGTTGTGTGCGATTGAATTGTGGTCGACTGGAAGCAGAAAGTAACCAGACTGACCAGTCGCACCGTAAGCAAAGCCTCGACATCGGTGGGTTTGGCCTCTTTCAACTCCAACACGATGCTGCGTCAATTCATAACAATCACTCGTGTTATAATTGTTATATTGTGAGAGTCAAAACAAATGGAAAGGGGAACCGGCAACATTCAGCCGTCAGCGTAATTGTAGCTCTACGATGTTCCGAAGGGACCAAAGTACCGTCGCGCTCAGCATCCTCGCAGTCGGAGAAGACGTAATCCAGCAGGAAGGCGGCCATCTCGGAGCGCAGGGAATCTGACGGCAGGTGCACCAGCGCGCGGAGCTCCGGTTCCACGAGGGCGGAACTTGCGCTGTACAAGAGCAGCAGGTCGCACAGCAGCTCAAACGCCTGCAGACGGAGAGAAGCACTCTGTTAGTTCAGCTCCGCTTGGAACAGTTCCGTGTCTCGACTCCTACCCGCTAACCTCTCAGGCACAGTGCTGATGTTCAAAATGAAACTTCTACGGGACTCACCTGATCGCGGATCTCATTCTGGTTCAGAGACAGACACGTTTCACAAACTCTGCAGAACGAACGCATCTCCTTCTTCAGACGCTTCACTTCTCCCTGCAGCCGATGGTGAAGGGACAGAAGGGCAGAGCGGAGCCATCACACACACGGTCACATGATCGTTCATGTGTTATGGTCCTTGTGCGTGGGACAAGAACTAGAAGCAAAGCACCACACGTTCACTACCTGGACATAATGATCAGAATCCAGCTTCTATGCCTCAGCCATTTATCATCAAAAGGGGATTCAAGACTTGAAATGACAAGATATGATTACCAATTCTATATATGTAAAATAATTGGACTAAAAATGGAATTTGAGCTTTCTCTGGACCTTCGGTTTCGAGCAGTACACAAACGAACGAAGTGGGAATCAGACGAGACGAGCTGGTACGTAGACGCGTGATGAATAACGGAGAGGAGCCGCCCCGACATGGCCTGCGTGGGTTGGCTGTGGTCGCGTTATTGTGAGCAGGCAGGCTAGAGCCGAGTCAAGGTCAAACTATTTCTAAGCATCCAGAGGAGGATGAATGCAGTGCGGATGAGAACCTCAGCTGGTGTGGAGTTCACTGCATTCACTTTGGCCCACATCAGGTAAAAGGCAGCACATCTTAAGGCCGACACCATAAGCTGAAATGACACAAAGAAAAAGTGAAACCAATATCTGCAGAGATTGAGGTGCAACCGGCAAAACACATTTTGAATGTTGCTGCATAAAACGGGCTTTAACACTTAATTAAGCTCGAAGTGAGACGGTTCTTTTCTGCACAAAGGAGGCTGAAATGCTCCTAAGTCATGTTCTCTGTCATCACAGCACGGACCTCCTTGTCCAACTCTCCGGACTCCATCCTGCTCTTCAGAAGCTCCAGACACGAGTCGAACAGCTTCCAGCCGGTCGGGTCCTTGGCGCTGCACAACAAAACAGACACACACGTCTGTGTACTACTACTGCCACGTGCATCGCATTAACGCACTTACCAGCTGAGAGCGGCGATCCTCTTCAAAGCAGCGGCGGCGCTGTAAACATCGTCGTCATCTGCCGTATCCTGAGTACACAAAACACACTTTTTACAGATGCAGGAACTGGGAGGCAGTTCATCAGCTTCCCACAGCCGCTTCATAAACGCTAGGAGAGTTCTGCAGACGGCCGTCTGAGGTGCAGAACACAGTGAGCATTTGCCTGCTCTCCCACCTGCACCAGGTCTCCCAGGTAGGCGTTGAGGCACTCCGTCAGGCCGTCCATCAGCTGGCTGAAGGCCAGGTTGGTGCGGGAGGAAAAGGTGTAGCGGTCGGCGCACAGGGTGCTGACCAGCGTGGCACAAGCCTCCAGCACGGTGACATCGGTGTGCTTCTCAATAATCCCGCGTACCTGAGACAGCAGCAGGTCCAAATGCTGACAACAGAGCGCAGTGTGAGGGGGGACCGGTTAAGAAAGAGGAAAATATGGGAGGAGGGAAATTATTTAAGTCAGATTTTCACCATTTTTCAGGCTAATAAGTTTCCCTCCTACCTTGTCCAGCCCTGCAGCGCTGCTGTACATCTCCAGAGAAAAGTACAGGGGAGCTTTGAGGAGGAGGCTCACTTTCCCTGCATCTGCTGAGTACTGAGGGGAGGCAATCAGAAACAACATAAATCCTGTGTCGCTATGCGAGAGGGAGGTATATCAAACATACCAAAGCAGGTAAGTACTGCAGTATTAAGTCTGTCGAGTTAACCGTGTGTGTGCACCTTGGCCAGCAGCTGAGGCAGTAACGGGATGAAGTGCGAGGTGATACGACGGCGGTCTTGTTCCTGGACCTTCTTCTCCTTCGTGGTCATGTTCTGATCCCACACGGTCAGTCAGCCGTGCAGGGCATGTAGAGACCAAACGCACTGTGAGCATTTCATGATGTTTGTGATGCATATGGAATATTAAACACTGCGTCATGCCCTGCGCTCATTGTGATGAACTGTCCCCAAAGACATGTGTGACACATGCCAAAGAAAACAAACATTCAGACTGATGTGGAATATCTCATTTGTTCTAGTTTACTGTCAAAATGTTGCCTCTTGTAGCTCCAGTAAATCCAGGACTAAAACAGCAGCTGCTGATGGCAGGGCGGCGGCTTATTTGGATGATGTGTTGGAAGTAAAGGCAAAGAATGACATCGCTCTCTCCCCTGAGCTCCAGTTTCATGAAAGCCAAAGAAAGAAAGAAGCTCATGCTGTCTGTCCACCTTCCTGCCCTGAGTTCTCCCGACAGGGGGGGTTCCCTGTGCTGCCTGTCTGACGGCACACATCATCAGCTCTATGAGGACCCCCTCCTCCTCGTAGATCAGACCTGGAACACACACACACACACACACACACAGCTGCTGGACTCAGGAGCAACCAGGGGATAAAACATGACCTGCATCCATGATGAGGCGGCGCTCAGGGCGCTGATGCAGAGAACATGGCAGTCACATCTGGTTCCTCACCAGACTCCTGGAGCAGCAGGGCCGTCATGGTGTCCCAGTCTCGGAGCTCACACCTCGCCACGGCCCACAGGCTGTCCACCAGGTAAGCGCCGTGCTCGTGGAACTGTCCGGAGAATCCACTGGATTAATTGCTTTGAACAAACCTGCAGGTTTTGCTGAACTACAAACCCGTTGATTTTACCTGTGGTGACACAAGGGTTGGTTTAATTGAAGTTTAATGTGATCCACATCCTGTTCTCCAATGTTCAGAGACTTCCAGTATTTATAATCGATGATGCAATATTCAGCTATTGGAGAAAATTGGGCATTTGGGAGGATGTAATTGTGTTGTTCCTGTCGTGAGAATAACATTTTCTGCACAGTAATGGATTTGAGCAATAAACCCTTGGTCGCGGCTGGTCTACCTTTAAGCATGGAAACATTACCTCACTCTGGATGAAGAAGGAGATGAGGATTTCAAAGAAGGCTGCATTTTCACTTTTATTGCTGTGCTGCTGCTCACTGGTGAGCACGGCCTTCAGCCTGACGTTAAAAAAAAGGGAACACAAATAAACATTACATCAACAAAAGGCACAATGAGTTGGAGTTTCTGAATCATTGTTTAGACCAACAAAAAAAAGGTTCTTTTGAATAATCACAGGGAGCCACTAGAGCCCCTCTGCTTTGTCTGTGCTCTGTTCTTTTTGTTTGGGACACGCCGCTGTGCCTCTTCCTCCAGCTGTCACTCCTCTGCCTCTCCTCCCCTGGGTCACCCTGTAATCGCAGTCATCTGCATCAGAAGCTTGGGAAGCTGCACTAAATTACCCTGTCTGGAAAAACAAAGCTATGCCTGTTAGCTAGAGTGAAGGTGGCTAAACTTGCTGAATAGTGATGTTGAGGCAGGAGACCAGCAATGCACATTAGACAAATCTTCCTTGAGATGCCTTCAACCAAAAAAAAAAGAAGGCGTGCAAAGATTGTTTGAAGTCACATTAGTGTAGCAGTAACATGCTCCGATCTACAGGAAGCTATTCGTGTGATCTACGCTACATTAAATGAAATAATGGATTCCTCCGGTACTTGGTGTGAATTTAGTTTTTGAGGATTTTTTAATTGAATCACTTATTTAGAAAATAATCCAACAGAATCCAACATAATTGTGGCAGTCTGAACAGGACGCGCAGAAAGGAAGGATGAACATGTACTTCTTGAAGAGGAAGACGCCGGCTGCAGAAGCGAGGGCTCGGTTTGAGGCATAAACCAGAGGGTAGATGTGGCCGCACTCCTCCTCTCTCAGACCTTCCTCCGTCCTGCTGCCGCAAACACACACAGCCAGTCAACACCAACACAAGAGAAAACAAACAGCCTCGGCACACTCCAGTGCCTTTAGTGTTAAAACAGCAACAACTTGAGTTAGTGGGGCGAGACCACTGATTCGTCAGCCGAGTGTTATAGCAGCTATGAGTTGCATTACCATTACACTCGTATTGAAGACAAACAAGATGCATTTGCAGAATATTTTTTTTGCTTATTACTAGCATTCTTAACTACATTTCAAATGAGCTTTGCTGTACACACAGCTCAAAACTAGGAATGCAAAAGAGAATTCAAGCAAAAGCAACTAAATTGTATAAAATGGGCAAAAATTGGGATGTTTTAATCTACTGAAATTAAATTTTGATCCTGTATGTTGCTGATAGCGGCACAGTGAAACCATCAGAGACAGAAAGGCCTCACTGTTGGAGCAACAGCAAGAGATTGACCACTTCCACTGCCACCTCTGGGTCCTTGTCCAGCACCATGGAGAGCATCCTCTCCTGAAACACACACACACACACACACACACACACACAGCAGAGCGCCCGACAGATGAGGAGAAATCATGCCAGCAGACTTCAATGCATAAGAGACACACATAAATGCACCCACAGATATGCATGAATGCACACAAACACACTGATTAGGCGCTAAGCCACGCCATGAAAACCATTTATCTGCCTCCGCACATGTGGCTTTTTTTATGTGTTTCAGGGAAGCTTATTAACCATCAGTAATTGGCAGCAATTAACACATCCAGACACACGACCAGACAAAGGATGAGACCATCACAAAAAAGAATGGGGAAGGGCTTTTTGTTGAAACGGCAGGGAAATAAGGGGAGGGGCCACAAAATACTGTGAAGTGAGACATATGCAGAGAACAAGATAGAACACAACACAATAAGCTGAAACAATAGATTAAAGCCATGCTGTGCAGACAAAGGGAAGACACATTACATGAGGATGCCAATCCAGAGGGAGGCCTCACTTTAAATCTGCTGGTGAAAAACTCCAGGCGGCCAATGAATTCCTTCTCCTGGTACAGACCCTGCAGGGCACGCACACACCGCAGACGCACTGGACTTTGCTAAAGGCGAAGAGAAGAAGAGGAGAGTAACACAGACTTACCTACATTGCAAACAGAATCCCCCGAGCCTGTTCCTATTGGACCGTTTCTCTTTGTGCGAGTGATGTGCATGTGGTCTTTCTGGTTTAGAGACTATGAAACAAAAAGCTACAGTCCACTACAGCTACAGTCCACTCCTCTTCATCTCCACTGCTGGCCTGCAGATGGATGCTAACACGCAACTCTGTCATGTGTGGTCCGTTGTCTTATCTTGTCCATGTGCGTCTACCTTGTCATGCAGGGTCCACCCCAGGTATTTAAGATATCCATCATTCAGGAAGTCTTCAGGGTCCTTTTGCAGCCACACGCCCAACTCCTCAATGCACGTAGCCCGGATGTCAGACAGCTGGTCACGATAACGGTGCACAAACACACCGCGGAACGTGGTGTTCATCATGCAGGAGAGCTCCGCTCTGTTCTCCTGCAGCTGTAACACATACGCACAACAAGGAGTGTAATACAATATTGGTACAATAGACTGGGACCATGTGAAAGGCAACCTGCTGAGTCAAATGCCTCATGGATGGACGGACTGCCTGCGCACTTGGCAGTGGCTGTGTGTCTGCGCTCATGCCAGTGTGTTTGTGTTTATGTTTGAGTCACCTCGCTGATGGTGGCCTGCAGCTCCTCCAGTCTGCCGGGGGCTCGGTCATGTGCCCCCTTGCTGTTCTCCATGTCGTGTTGCCGCTGGCTGGTCTGCAGCTGCACAGACACCAGCACGGTGACTTCCACCAGCCCGGTCATCACCTTCATTGCTGAGAGACGTATGCAGGTTAGCACGGCTCAACGCCCCCGACAGGACGGCGTTACCTGGGGTGGATCGGCTCACCGCCGTAACGAAGCCTTTAGGTACGCCTCCATGTACATGTGATCCAGTACTCATATTCAAATTTTATGCAGCAGTGCTTACCGATCAGGGTGCTGGTGTGTCGGAAGGCTCTGACCTGGGAGTCAGAGAGGCCGGTGAGCAGAGCCACCAGGGATGGGAAGAGGTACTCATCATAAATTAGGCTATTTTGACACGATCTCACAAGAACCCGGACAAACTCGCACAGGCCTGCTTTGAAGCGCTTCAGCTGGGGGCCTGGAGTACACAGAGGGTAGTTCACTGAATCCTGCAAAGAAGGACATAACACACTGGGCTTTATATAGTTCACGAAGCAGAACATCAGCAATGGTGATTAATGAGTTAATGTGTCCATTTATCAGCCAAGATTATAATTAGTCCGTTCTATCGTACCTGTACTTCTTCCTTCAGATTATAATCTCCCTGGATAAGAAGGCCTTTCGCAGCATATTCCAGAAGGAGTATTGGATGATAAAGACCACAAAACTGGATTCAAACCACTTGAAGAACCATTTTTATCTTGTCTCACCTCATTGAACTCTTTGGTTAGTTTGCCGATGATCTCAGCATTCTGCATGTTGTCCAACATCTCTCTGCTAACCACTCCTGGACAAAAGGATCAACGGCCAGTGAGCCACATCAGAATCAAAGTGAAATCCACTCCTGAAGATTCTAAGTGTGATTGTGGCTCTTGAATTTATTTAAAGGCATCATTTGCCTGCTGTTCTTAGTAGGCAGCTCGTACACGTTGCATCGTTACCATACTGGGAGATCAATAGTGGACTGCTGATCGTCCCCTGGGCTGAAACTGGAAGGACAATCTTTTGAACTCTGACACCCGCCCCCATCTCTTGGGCTCCCTCTTGACCTCTGACCTTTGCATCCACAGGACCGAACAACAAAGTTGATGAGCACCAGCAGCCCTGCCTCTCGGCTTTGCTTGTAGCTGTCCAGCCACTCGTCCACCACCGTCTTAAATGGACAGGGAGACAGCAGCCAATGAGAACACCAGGCTCGGATCAAAGGGTGAAGGGACACAATAACTAGATACTATTTAAGTAACATGATGGGATTTCATCTTTCACGTTTCTTCTTGTCTCAGTATCATATAAAGCTCTGAATGTCCCAACAATCTCCCACATTTATATTTTGTGATCATTTTGAATTTGAGTATTAATTATATTATCTCATTTGCACTATTGAACATAATTGGACGCAGCTTTGGGACATCTGCTGTGTGACAACCCTGAGTGTAGTGTGCGTTACAAATATAGTAGAGAACGAGAACTGACAGATCTTTGCGTAACAGAATGAAGATTAGTTAACTTCCCTTTTTTCTGAAGTGTTGAATGAAAGTGAGTAAACACCCAGAATTCCCTTCTGCATTGTGCTGCTGCTCTTCGCTGTAGTGGGAGGCTTTTTTATTGCTCCTCACCAGACTTACTTGTCTTTCCATTGTTATGTGATTTTTTTTTTTTGTAGTCTTTAACCAGAAGAGACCGGGCCTAGCACCACAAAGGTTTGTATGGTCACATGCTGTCAATCATTGACTGCACAAACCCAGAGAGAACACTTCTTCCTCTTTGCGTATCAAAGCAAATTCTGCTGGGTGAAATCAGTCAGCTCCTGACAGCGGAGGATAATCCCTCATTGTTGCTCATAGAGCCTGGTTTCTCTTCTCATTACACATGCCTCCTTCAGCACCTCCCTCCCTTCATGTGTTTACCTCGACAACCCCCTTCCCCCTTTGCTCTCCAGCTGACAGTTTGCTCACCACCATGGCACTCTTTCCAGAGCAGACCGCATCATGGATGTTCTCCGCACTGATGCCCCGGCTTCCCTCGCTCGGCGCGGTCACAGGTCTGGGAGACGCCTGCCTGGATGTCCTCCCAGAGGGCTGCCGCTGCGGGGGGGAGTCTGAAGAAGTGGGGATAGGGCTGCTGGACACCCTCAATGCAGCTTTATGTCGAGGTCTCTTGGGTGGCTTGAGATGAAAGACATGAGGAGTGAAGGGGGTTAAGGGGGGGCAGCTCAGCAGTGAATAAAGGGAATTGAACTGAAATACTGGTAACCATGGCAAGATACGGTGGAGACTTACCAAGGTGTTGCAGTTATGACTTTTTTAATCTTTCATAACTAATGCAGAGATGTACAATGATGCTACTGGATCCCTTACCATCAGAAGATACCCAACTCCATCATCACCACCGTGTGATGTTCTACATTGTGCCTTATCAATTTAAAAAAAGTTCAAATGAGTGGATCAAGAGGGAATAAGATTATTTACCTGAGGGCCGGTGACCGCCCTTTTCCCCCGCTTCCTGGCTTTCAACGTGACCTCAAAGTCACTGCCAGAATCTGAGGAGTCATCCATCTCCTCGACACTAACGGACCAGTAAAAATACTGAATCATGAATAATCGGAGCCTTGAACAGGATTAACAGCACTGTAGTGCCAGGTAGCTACCATGACCCTAATGGTGATTTCACAACAGCAAGTTTGATTTATACCGTTTTATGCCATTTGTAAGTCATTGCAAGATGACGTTTTGGTGGACAAGTCAGGTTAGTTTAAGAGAAGCTCTAAATGTCTCATCCATATTGTTCTTATCCAAATGTTTAATCCATATTGTATTAATCCACCATCACACTATACACACGTATTCAAGAGGTTGAGAAACGGAAATCTTTTTAGTTTTTGGTTCTGCATACACGTTGAATTAGCTATCAATATGTGTTTCGGATAAATACTCCACAATCAAACGGTCACGACTTGGTGACTAGTCTTATTAGTTATGTTGACATATGTTCACTTTAGCGGGGCTCAGCAGCACCGAAAGGCCTGGCTGACACTTTACCTGTCCAAAAAGGAGTCTTCGCTCGCCATTTCCCCTGAGAGAGGGAGAACCCGGGTTCCTGCTGGTTAGCTGGTAGCTAGCTTGCTGTGGAGAGAAGGCCACATGCGGCTTAGCCCTTAGCATTAGCTAACGTTAGCTAACTAGCATTACTTGAATAACGTTAGCATACTGTACATTATTAAAAATGTGCGCTAACGCACTTTCAACCGGAAGGTTTAACTATTTATTTTTCCATTTGTCAACCAACAACGCAGAGGAAGTACTTGCTTGTTAGCGTAATTGAAAGAAATGCCCGTTTATGAACGGTTAAATTACAGGATTAGCAAATTAACATTTTACATGTTAATAAACGCTAGCTTTAAAAATACAAGGCCGCTGTCTATTACACAATAATGACCAGAAATCCATTAGCAGATATTAACATTATTTTACCACCTGTTGTTATAACAACCGATCACTTTGTCCCTTTCTTTACTGGCTTGTTGTAATTTATTTATCCGCCTTCACCGCCCGGTGCGATTTAAGCGCGCAAAAGTACGCGATATAATAGTGGCTTCTCATTGGCCAGCAGCCTCTCAGATCGAACGGTGATTGGTCCTTTGAGACGTCACTTGACGATCATTGGTCAACAACAGAAGTACTTCTGCTTTACCGACGGAAATAGCACAGTGTATTTGAGAGGGTGGATTAAAATGAAGAATTCCATTGCTGGTAGATATATGCTCTAAATGATTGTTGGCCAGTTTCTACATTTCCTGAGGTATTGTATCCGTGCGGATTCTGTCTGCTCTGACCATTGCTGGTAGATAAATGCTCTCAATGAGTGTTACCCTACTGTGGGCCAGTTTCTACATTTCCTGAGGTATTCTACATCCCGGCATAGTCCGGTTCGTAGCACCCGGAGGTGTTGGGCTCAGCTGCTCCACGCCCCGCACCCCCCGGCTCTCCACCCGCCCTCCCCTGTGGAGGCTGCTGTGCGCGGCCCATTGTTCAGGGTTTGATGGGTTGTGGTCAAACCCGCTGTAGTGAAAGTCGACTTCTGGTCAAAACCTTTAAAAATAAAATACTGTGTGCAGTAGCATTTGCTTTACAGTGATTTGCTGGTCAAAATGGCGCAGAAGCCATTAGACATTCTGTGCGATGTTTGTCCGGAATACAATTACCAACAATTCATTGTATTCATCATTCATCTGTTATTACTAGACATTCTCATTATAATTCAAGTTCGTGTCATCTTGTTCTTGAAATAATAACTGATCCAGGTTAGAGGCATGGACCGTCTCTTTGGACCGTAAACATTGCGATGTTTAATTGCATGTGAATATACCAATCAATTTCACCAAATTCACAGCTGCCATTTTATTTTACTGTGTTTATACGTGGCTTTTTACAATGAATCTTTTATAGTACATCCCGGTGCATCCAGTTGCTATTTGTGTGTTTTCTTTTACTTTGAAAACCGTCCCGGTTTCCGGTGGTACGCGGCCATCCCCGCGAGCTTGTCTGCGCGGAGGGACGGGAGCGCCCCGATCGCATCCCCTTTACGCACAGCAGCGGATCCCCCACGCAGGACGACGCAGACGCATCTGTGAAGGATCCACTCAGCGGGGACTATGACTCTCTCCAACGTGTGACCTTTCGGGATATTCTTTTTTTTTTTCTTTACAAACTTTTGCTTGCATCTAAACCGGCCATTCATTCACTATTTTTTTAAGAAGCCGCCGCACGCACCCGCCCGGTTCCGTTACAGCCGCCCTCTCCTTCCGAGCATGGAGACCCGGCCGTGCTTCCCCAGGTACCCGCTGCTGGTGCTGCTCTGCGCGCTGTCGGGGACCCGCAGCCCCGGCGCGTCGGCGGGGAGGAGCTGCGCCGACACCCGGCAGGTGTACGCGGAGAAGGGGTACAGCACCGGCACCGCTCCGCTCACCCAAATCTCCGGTAAGACTGCATCTATCCCGGCGGGGCAACAATGTAATAACACAATCTGAGCACAGGGGAGACCCATCTTCATAATTCAAGATCCCATTGAAATGGGTCAATGTGCACATTAGGGTGTCTGTAAAGTGTAGTAGTCTGTTATAAACCTCTTTTAAATAACACAAATACTAAACGTTATGGTAGAAAAGTCCTAGAAAAGTACAAGGGGCCCCAAAACCCGTAAAACCCCCAAAGACACAGTGCAGGAATATCATGGTGAGTGTTCCTCAGGGGGAATTATGCATGGTGCTTTAAAACGAATTACACCCTCCTCCTCCCTTCTGTGCAGTTTAAATAGGATGATTAAGGGGATGAGCACATTGCCAACACCGGTGCAACAAAGAACCTCGCCCCTAATTAGTCTTTGCCTGCTGGCCCAGTTAAATCCCCGCGTGGACCCGAAGGCCGTGTTCACCGGTGATAATCTTATCTGTTAAATGAAAATCATCACCGGGATTACAAACGGCTGGAGTTTGGGTAATTGAAGTTTTGATGAAAGCAGAGCGAGGAGGAGAGAGGCCTCGTAAAGGTGACCGCTCGTTTAAATGAGGACGTCTGAGGGAACGTTGGAGCACTTGAGGGAAGATGTGGTCTACTTCTTAGAGGTTCAGCTTTGCATTTAAATCAGCTAGGCGGACAGTCTGTGTGTGTGTGTGTGTGTGTGTGCACGCATGTGTGTCACCCTCAGACAGACCTGAAGCTTTCGCAGTAAAAACTGCAATTAATCGGCGGAAATTTATGTTTGTGAAATTGCAGATCTCGTGTGTGAGGATTTATTTAGTGGTGATTTAGCCGTGTGTGAGTCACTGAGACGCTATTGATTGATAATGTGTGTGTGTGTGTGTGTGTGTGTGTGTGTGTGTGTGTGTGAGTCTTGGCTCACCGTCCCGTGGGCTTGGGGAGCAGATGGCTGAGAGCGAAGGATGAAGAGAGGCAGTTCAGAAATGGAAATAGAGGGATGAGAGTGGACTGATAGTGAGAACAAAAGAGTTGGGAGACTTCTGACTGCATTAACACCAGCAGCAATATTCATGCTTCATGTAAAATCCTAGAAACAAAGAATTCCAACCTTTCCCCGTTCACAGTGCTGCTTCTCCTCTGGGCCTCCCCTGCCTGTCGCTTGCATATCATTACTTCTGACATATCAAAGAAAGACTGATTGAAGTTGAATAATTCATGTGGGGAAATTACAATTCTTCTATCAAACTTTATCTTCCATAAGCTTTGCCCCACTAAGTGAACACACTGAAACATGTGCTACGAGCTGATATAGAAGCTCGCTGGTCATTAACATTAAGCGACACGCAGCAGACGTGACGTGGTGACGGATCCCTTCCCGGCTTCCCTGTGTCCTGCAGGTGAGCACCTGCGGCTCTGTCCCCTGGACTACACCTGCTGCTCCAGTCAGATGGAGGAGACGCTGGCCCTGCAGAGCGAGAGGGACTTCCTCAAAGCCGTGGAGGAGAACAGCCAGTTCCTCTTGACCACCTTCACGCTGAGGCACCGCCGCTTTGATGGTGAGAGGCGCTTCGCCGTCGAGGGGAAAAGGGACAAGGCTTCCTCCCGTCTGCGCCTCCTTCTCCTTCACACAGCTGATTAAAAGCGTGTTTACGACCTCCGGCTGCACAGTTCCTCTCGGACGTCTGAGCCTCACATTTGACGTAGGAAACTAAGAGTTAAATCAACACACAAAAACTGCTGAATTTCAAGAGGTTACTTGTGCGTCTCATTAAGTTTGAGGACTCACGCGAGACGCATTAAATGAATACTCGTGGCTGCAGAGGTTGCGATGCTGACGTTTATGCCTTCGTTTGGTGAGAGCACAGACGCACACTGGGCTTCCCTTCCCCACAAAGTGGACCCTTCTGCCCTTTAACACAAGCGCACAGCTGCTTAGTAGCTTTCCGTTATGAATCTGTAATCAACGAACAGTATTATTAAATCACAGAACTTCATGTGTAACATCTTTTTATTCTTGGTCAGTGAACGGAAACGTAGCCCGACATCTCCGATCGTTCCACAGAATTCAGCCCACGTTGTCGTATATTGTGTACGTGGGGCTGCAGGTCTGCAGCATTGAGCTGAATTAACACTTTCTCCTCCTACCTGCTGTGGACCGCTATCACCTCCCCCCCCCTCCTCCTCCCTTTACATAATGTATGTGATGAATCATTTAAAGACGCTGACGGGGGAGTGGGAGACGGCGTATGAGTCCTAAAGGCCTAAATAGCGAGCGCGTTGTTGCGCTCGCTCAGCAGCGATGTGATGTAACGGTTCACCGGGAAGCGGAGGGGGTGTCTGAGCGCCTGCCTGCGTGGAAACCTCGTGAGATGCTCAACGTGCATCAAACGGGCGATGGATTCATCTGTGTTTCCCCTCTTTGTGTTTCCGCAGAGTTCTTCAGAGAGCTCATAGACCTGTCAGAGAAGTCCATGAACCAGATGTTCACCAAGACCTACGGCCGGCTCTTCACCCAGAACGCACACGTCTTCCAGGAGCTGTTTGTGGAGCTGCGCAGATATTACTCTGGTTAATCACTTTAATCTCATGTGTTCTGATGGTCCGATGGTCTAAGACGCCTCACTAGACACCTGGTGGCCTTTATTACCGTGTGTAACCCCAATGCAAACAATTCAAAGTGCCCGAAAGGTCCTCTTAGAACTACAGGATGATTTATTTAACCCCAAAAAGTTCTGTCCTCCATGACCTCCAGGTTTAAGGACCCTGTGTGGTCGTCGTTAGAGGTGATGAGTTTGCTTCTTCTCTCCGTGGTGGTGAATCCACAGACACTGCGGGCACGTTCTTATCTTTTTAAGAGAATTAAACAGCCGGGGAGATTTGGATGAAAAATAGCGAGAGGATTGGAATCCCTTGGATTTCTATTTCTGTATTTCCGGTCGGCTCCTTTGGCACGGCAGCCTCTCTGTGTGGAGTCCGTCTGCAGGCTGCTGCTGCTTATTCAAGCCGGCTTTGTTTGCCAAACAACATGTGTTGCTTGTTTTGAGGCCGTGTTGTGGACCAAAGATCTGAGATCATTAACGCACACAGACTGACGAAGAAGTGAGAAGTCAACTTCAAACTTTGCCCCTCAGAGTTCCACAGAAAGACGTTATCAGCATTTTATTTCTTGTCAAAGCAGGAATTGCATGTGCACGGTACTGTGCTGGCTGGGTTGTGGGTTTATGAGCACCAGGTGACACGGCTATTGGAGTTTAACATAATCGTATGAAGATTTGACAGCGTGTTCTTTCGCTCAGCGACTCCAGATGCTGCGTGCTGAGCTTTTCCGCTGTGTGTTCCTCTCCGCAGGGGGCAGCGTCAGCCTGTCGGAGGTCCTCTCAGACTTCTGGTCCAGGCTGGTGGAGCGAGTCTTCTCGCTGGTTAACCCCCAGTACCAGTTCAGTGAGGAGTACCTGGAGTGCGTCAGCAAACACGCTGAGCAGCTGCAGCCCTTCGGGGAGGTTCCCCGCCGGCTGCGCGTTCAGGTAAAAGAGGCCTTGGATGCGGCACAGTGCAGTAATGAGCGACTCCGATCCCCCGGGTGACATCGCCGTGCTCTCTCCGTTTGAACCCAGGTGTCGAGGGCTTTCATTGCAGCGAGAGCTTTGTCTCAGGGCTTGGCTACTGGGCGGGATATTGTTAACAAAGCAGCAAAGGTGAGTTCTCTCTTAACTGTCTTTTAAAACGACATTAGCTAGATGTGAATATCAAGCATTACACACTTAATAGCCTGAAACTGAGGCTTTTAGAATGTCTCATTATTTCTATAAATTCACTCTAAACAAAGTTTCCAGAAGACAAGCTGATTAATTCAAGCTGCTTGTTTAACCGGACCGACAACAGGGAAAAGTAATAAATCATCATATTTGCGTGGTGGTAATCATTAAATATTTTACATATTATTTAAATATAATAACAATATATCATCTTCAAAATGGTTGTTAATAACTGTTTATTGATAAATCAACTAATCTTTCCAGCTCTACATTTAACAGCACGCGAAACATTAGCGTTTTAAAAATACAGGTTCTCCTTTGAACCTGTATCTCTCCTTTGATTTCCTTGTGCTTTGTGTTCCAGTTGACGGCGGACTCGGAGTGCGTGCGCGGCCTGATGCGGCAGTGGTACTGCCCGCTGTGCCGCGGGATGCCCTCCCTGCGGCCCTGCCACTCCCTGTGCCTCAACGTGATGAAGGGCTGCTTAGCCAATCAGGGCGACCTGGACACGGAATGGAACCATTTCATTGGTGGGTGAGGGTGAACCATGCGTCCTAATATGGTGCTGTGTTCTACAGGGTTTACGTTGAGCACAATGTCATGGCCCACGTTACATTTTGCAGTTTGTAAAACTATTTTTATTATTAAATTGAGCATCACTAAACTCACATCCTTTTCCCCTTAATGAATTCCTCCTTCATTAATCATTCTTGCTTCTCTGCTCCTTCACAATCCGTCTTGCTATGCTTCCTTTCATTGGACCCATATGCTTCCTTCCTGTCTTTCCTCTTCATGTGCAGTGCTTCCTCTTACCTTTCCTCGCTCGGTCCACATTTACTAAATCCAAACCCATTTCACCCCCTAACCTTTGTTCCTCACACTTCCCTCCTTCCACCCTCGTCTTTAACCTCATGCACGTGTGTAAATCACACGCGAGCTTTCAGCGGGAGGAAACCGCTGTCTTGATGCTCGTCGATGTGCAGAATGAGTCACCGGACTGTTACCCGACACGAGTCTTCACGCTGTCGTGTCCCTTCGTCCTGCACCAGATGCTCTCCACCAGGTGTCGGAGAAGTTGGAGGGGCCGTTCAACGTGGAGCTCGCCGCCGACTCCATCTCTGTGAAGGTGTCGGAGGCCATCATGCACATGCAGGAGAACAGCGTCAGCATCTCCACCAAGGCAAGGAGGAGAGAAATAAGATGGAGGCTCATGCTTTTTTATCGCTTCGCACACTAGCTATTCTTTTATTTCTTCTGCAAATCTCATTTCTTAGTAAAATCTGTAATCCCGGTGTTTGCATGACAGCCTCGCAGTAAGATTAAAACATGGCAGAAGTCCCAGCAGCTAATCCGCTCCATGGCGGCGTGTTTGCTGCCTCTCTCTGACACGTTGGGATCGTTGGGGGGGGTTGTGGTATCAGAGAGCAACAGCTGTTCATGCTATTTGGCTTTGTCGTCGTTCGCCTCAGGTGTTCCAGGGCTGCGGAAGTCCGAGGCCGGCGCCCGGACGGCCCAAACGTTCACCCAAAGAGTCGGGGGGCAACAGGAGGCCTTTCCGCACCTACAGCCCCGAGGAGAAACCCACCACCGCCGCCGGCACCAACCTGGATCGGCTGGTAAACGAGAAGCAAAGATAACTGTTCAGCGTTAAGTACTGAAAAGGGTTGCGAGGTCATATTGTCAGCTTGAGTAAGGTTGTGATATATGATCTTAAGAACCAATAAAGAATGTTTGCACTGTGCTGGAGTCGGGCTCCAGACACAGGCGAGGACAGTAATAAGTCTAATAGCGGCAGCCGGGACTCCTGTGGCCACCGAGTGGGAGTGAAAGACGACAGCGAGAGCAGAGCAGAGCGCTGGCGGCCCCGAAGCTTCGATACGCTTCCTCCAGCCGGCCACGCAAACGAGGAAGCTCTAGAAGCAGCTCTGACTCATCGCGCGTCTCCCCGCCTCCGCGCAGGTCGCCGAGCTGAAGGAGCGACTGCGGCCCATGCGCGGCTTCTGGGTGTCCCTCCCACACACCATCTGCAACGACGAAAAGATGGCCGCCGACGTCACTAACGAGGACCGCTGCTGGAACGGGCAGAGCCGGGGGAGGTGAGAGGCGGCGGACGGGTGGGGACGGGTGGAGGTGGAGGGCGACTGAGTTAATTTAGTCCAACTAATGTCCAACCATGCTGTCCGCTTGCTTTCAAGAGGTCAGATTGTGTCTGCGTGAACGCCTCTCCGTGTGTCCAGGTACCTTCCGGATGTCACGGGCGACGGGCTGGTCAGCCAGATCAACAACCCCGAGGTGGAGGTGGACATCGCGCGGCCGGACGTGAGGACCAGACAGCTGATCATGGAGCTGAGGGTGGTGACCAACAAGCTGAGACACGCTCAGAGCGGAGAGGACATGGACTTCATGGACAGTCAGTAGAAAGGCCACGAACAGAACATCAAGTGATGCGTTTAAAGACGTGTTTGTGGAGAGTCTCATTCCCGCCGTGTGCTTCTCTTCCCGGTGCAGGCGAGGAGGGCAGTGGCTCAGGAGGAGGAGACCAGGGTGAAAGGTACAATGACGATTGGCCCGGCTACGGGCCTTATGCCCCCCCCCACAACAAACCCCCCCGCAACCCCGCCCCCGACGCCGCGAAGCCGCCTCGAGTCCGAGAGAGAAACGGCTCCAAGTCGAACCGGAACCACGGACGGGACCGGTCTGCCGGCGGCCAGCCGTCCTTCTGCCTGTTTCCTCTGCTGTCGCTGCCTCTCGTGGCCACCGTGGCCCCCATGTGGAGATAGCTGCTCATTGCAGCCGGCCGCACATTCTGAGGAGAAATACAAAAACCAGTCATTCCATTCGGTTACACCAGCAGACCAAACGAAGCCCAATCAGCAATAATTAAAAATCACCTCACAGCACAAAATCAATTAATATTTGTCTTACTGCCACAAAATAGGTACTAAAAGCACAACAATAACACTTAATACTGCCGTTTCTTTGTGTCCTGTGGAGAATTGATGCTGAATGGCGTCTGTGCAGGAGGAAAAATAAGAGTTAAAAAGCAAATGATGTTTGGCTGTTTTTGTTCCGGAGGTTTAATCCTGGAGGTTATTCGTGCTGCTTTGTTTAAGTGAGCAGCTGATTTGATCCGCGATTAATATTATTAACGGCTCTTATGTTTTATGTTTAGTCTTTTATCAAGTGGAAGTAATACAATTTAATTCACTATCTCAATTGAACCTCCATCGTTTTGCTTGGAGAGGAAAATAATTCAACAATGTGATTCTTGAAACCAAACAAGGGGCTTACTTTGAATGTACCTAATTTGCTTTTACTTGTGTCAACAAGTGGTTAATTCATGTAATATATTGATGTTCTTAATTTATTTGTAATATAATACTTCCTCGTTCTTATTTGATCTCTTTAAAGAACCATCTGTTTCTAACTTTCTCTGGAAAAAAAGGGGAAATCAAGTTGTGTTGATTTGTCCTTTTTTGTAAACCAATCATTTGAAAGTGTCATTGAACCAAACGTAACACAACTCTTAATGATCGAACCTTTGTGTGGCACGAGAGCGGAGTTCCCAGCCGCCAGCAGCAGTTTGTGTGTGAATGTGTGTCTGTATGATGCTTTTATGTATTTCTCCTTTTCTGGTTTCACGGTTCTGATGTCATGTTAAGATGTTGGGAGGTTTTTTTACACAGGGCTTTTCTACTTATTTTTCCTAAAAGCAAACAAAGATGATCAGTGGGAATTGAATTGAAAGTTGAATTGAATGTTGACGGAAGCCGAGAGACGACGACGCTGATTCTTGCAATGAAGATACAAATCAAAGATTATTCAAGACGGAGGGGAACTAAGAAGGTCGTATTGATGACTTTGCTGTAGAGGTGAAGCCAGCTGACCGCTAACTTAGCTTAGCATAAAGTCTGGAAACAGGAAGATAAACTACTGAGCTTGAACTCGTAGAACGGAGTGAAAGCAGCTGCCTCCTTTCTACGGTGGTTATGCTAAGCTACTCTGCTGCTAGCGCCAGCTCAGGCCAGGAAGTCATCAAATAAGCTGGTTTCAAATCATGTTGGCTGCATCTGACGGACCTCACAGAAGGAAGCAGCAGAGAGGACGGAGAATATAAAAACAATGTCTAGACGCTGCAAAAAGACACTTCTTTTGAATGAGGAACGGAGAAATTCACTTGGTTTTAAAAGAAGGTCACTTCTAGTCAGAGAGCCTGTTACAAGTGTTGAAAAAGACCAAGAGAAAATATATGCTTAAGAATTTTAATCCCCAACAATCCATTTAATTTCAACTAAAGGATAATTTTGGTATGAAACAGGTAAACTAATTACAGTACAAAAGAAAGACAGTATTTCAACGGCATCAAGAAGTTGTTCTTTAGCACAATCGTCCATCCGCACTCGCACAGTCCTTCATGGTGGAAGTAAAGCACAACTCTTTTCATGTTGTAACAGTTTTTTGATATTTGTTTTGCTTCATTAAAAAATAACTCAAAAGCATTCTGATGTGTCATTGTTTGATTGTAACAAAACCAAAAATAAAATAGAATAAAAGGTTGTTCACATTTGAGTGTGTTCACCTGTTTGTCGTGTTAGTTACATCACTGTCATTTATATAAGTACACAAGGTAGACAAGTTCTCCAACACAAATGATTTAGAAGGATTTGGGTTTTACCTTCGTCCCAAGCTTCTAATATTCCCCGGAGAGTTTGTCAAAATGAGAGAAGCGTCCAGGTGGCCCAACGAGCTGTAATCCTGTGAAGGAGAGGCACAACAAACCATCTCTAAGCAACACAACTGGGGCATTTTCACTTCATCACTGCAGTTCTGTCCAAACCCACCAGAGGGCAGCAGACCTTTACACACTGCAACATTTTCAAAACGGTAACAAAAATATCAGCCTAGTTGCTAAGATGGTTCCCTACACACTGGCCAAAGTGGTTAAAAACCACTTCTCCGGTTAAGTGGTTTTTAACCGCTTTGGCCAGTGGCTCAACTGGTTGGAGAGTCTGCTTACTGGTCGTGCATCACGGCGAGTACACAGCGTGGTGACGCGTAACCCTCTGAAGTCCACAGATCCACAACTGGTGAACCCACTGACGTTTCAAGTTGTGTTGTGACGTAGACGCTTGTGTTCTCAGTGAGATGGAGAGGATACAGAACATGTAAAGGTCCCCACAGTTTGGCCATTGATGTGCTGTACTTCAGGCTGGAAGCCATTTTGGGTCGGTGTGCAGTGTGGTTCAAGGACCTCTTGTCGTGGCTCACGTCTGACTTCCTGTCGCTACGTCCCAACTTCTTCCGCTGCACTATTAACAATATCCAGATGTGGTGCGGATGACAGGAAGCAGCTGTAAAATGTTCCCTCTGATTCAGTAGAAAGTATTTGGAATGCACTGAAGTAAAGTGTGTGTACTTATCATAAGTGAATGCATCCTGACTCAATGGGCTGGCAGCACCGGCCTGCTTCAGGAAGATCATCCTAGTAAACCTTACATGCAACATTCACTTGCTTCTGGGGGTTTTAAACTATAGCAGAAATACATGTGTTAACACACAGGGCTTTGTATTTACACTAATAGGCTGTGACTTTTGTTCAGGAACAACCAGCTAGTATTCACACCTGAGATTTACTCAACTCAAATTGGTATTTGTTTACCTGAAAGCAGTCGAGCCCAGATTACAGTACAGTGAATTAAAATGTGTGACGTTTGAGTGATGGATGATCAAAGAATGATTCCACAATAACCACGTTATAGTGAATCAGCTCTCGTTTGGGAAGGAACAGCAATTCATCCGTGCATTATTTATTATTTATTTATCATTGACTTTATTATTACTTACTTTACTTATCCATGAAATATGAGAATGAAGCAACTTTCTTAACTAAATACATTTGATCCTGCATATGAGTCAGAAACATCGCAGGGAAACATTAAAATTAATCAAACAATGAATGCCTTAAAACAATAGCTAAAACAAATACTTCAAAATTCTGATATCAGACTGTCGATCTGATGTCATACTGTTGATCCGGTGTCAGACTGTTGATCCGGTGTCATACTGTTGATCTGGTGTCAGACTGTTGATCCGATGTCAGACTGTTGATCTGATGTTAGACTGTTGATCCGATCTTAGACCCTGATGTAAGGCTGTTGATCCGGTGTCAGACTGTTGATCCGGTGTCAGACTGTTGATCTGATGTCAGACTGTCGTTCCGGTGTCATACTGTTGATCCGATGTCAGACTGTTGATTCGATCTTAGACCCTGATGTAAGGCTGTTGATCCGGTGTCAGACTGTTGATCCGGTGTCAGACTGTTGATCTGATGTCAGACTGTCGTTCCGGTGTCATACTGTTGATCCGATGTAAGGCTGTTGATCCGGTGTCATACTGTTGATCTGATGTTAGACTGTTGATCCGATCTTAGACCCTGATGTCAGACTGTTGATCCGGTGTCAGACTGTTGATCCGGTGTCAGACTGTCGATCTGATGTAAGGACTGTTGATCTGACCCCTGGGCCCTGACATCTGCATAGATACTTTCACCCTCCTCTGTTGTGTAATTCTTTGACCCTCCCATTCTCGGTCTCCTACCATAGAAAGTCGGTGCAGAATAAACCACTAAATCCTCGTCAGTCTGAAAGAAAAAATACGTAGAAAGTTTTCAACATTAATACAATCAGTTGACAGCGTTATAGCGATGTCTTTGCTTACTTGCTTGCTGTGCCGAAGAACAGGGGCTGTCTCAACTTTGGATTTCAGGAAAACACATTATCAAATAAACACCAGCATTAATTTGAATCCAGTTGTACTAAATACTGTTTGATAGCTCAACGTATGATGACCTTGCTTACCGTTACAAACGCCACACAATTCTTTCTTGAGTTTCTTGATTGAATAACTAAGAATGGCAATAACAATCAGACTTGTGGCCAAAGCAGCACATAACAGAAGGGGAATGATGTATTTGTGCAAATTGCCTACGAAAAGGAGCAAATGATAAAAGTGAAGCGTTAGTAAAAGTGGCTTTGTGAGTCATTCACTCGACTCGACTAATCAATCACATAAATTAATCCCCCCATAAATATGATGCTGGTCACCTTCCGTTCCTTGTTGTGTTTCATTTCCAGTAAATGTCTCCTCACACGCCGCCACAGCACAGTACTGTGATCCATCATCCGAGGAGCCGACCTTCACGAAGAAGCTGTAGACACGTTCATCTGTCGACCGTTCCTCCGCGTTCCCCTCGTGTTCTTCAACAGTGTTTCCATTGAACGGCGGCTCATGTTGATGTGGTGCTGCTCTCGCACAGCACACGCTGGGTTCTCCTGCACACGTCTTCACCTCAGAGACCTTGGGGACCGGACACTTCTCCTCCATCACTGCGTCTCCTGGACGGACCGGATCAGACGGGGCGACTTCACTGGAATCAGGTTCTGCTAAAAGAAGTCGAGAACAGGATTCATTTCCTATTTAACTGTTTAACTGACATTTAATAAAACAAGTTGTAGTTATCTTCTGGTATGTACTTACCTCCAACCCTCAGGTCTGTTGATTTAAAAAAGGTTACGTTTTTTTGGGAGGTTTTAAAACATAAGTAAACTGCAGTATCATTCCGACGTGCGTTTTTAATATGAAGGTTCAATGTTTTAAGCCCATGTGTGGCTGAAATGTGACCATTATACTTTAAGATATTCGATTTTATTAAGTATTCAGGAACGTTTCCAGAAAGAAGTCTGATCCAAAACACGCTCCCTGAGGACTCTCGGGCACAACTCAGGATCACATCACTTCCAACAGCAACAGTCCTGGTCTCCACCATGAGATCCGAGCACCCTGAGGAGACATTATTTCACATTAAGGACAGAGAAAGAGTCACGTGTGTTCTCTACATAAACACTCTAAGAACCCTTCAAAATGCGGAGTAGACATTTCTACATGTACTTACGCCCCGCGCTGAGCATCAGCGTGAAATAAAACACCATCCTCATTTTCCCGACGCTCCACTTGAGACTGAACTCAGGCTCATCAACACGTGTTTTACCCGATGTCCTCGGATCTAGTGGGAGGTGACGTTTCAGAGCGCTTAGAGTTTTATGTACCACCACAACGGAAATAAAATCACACCCATAAAGAACCTCCATCAACCGTCTTTTGTTCCATGAGGTGTTTCTGTAAGTGATGCAGGAAGGAAACAACAGATGGTTCACAGTTCTGTTTAATACCATTTCTCTAAATGTTTCTCACCGGGAGGTTAAGACGTCATTTTGGTTATTTGACCAGAGCTACTGGCTTTAGGTCAAGAAGCGCTTGTGCGGATGAAAAACAGATCTGATGTCTTTTTCCCACTGGAACCAGTTCCCATAGATAATGTTGACCAGTCCACCCGTTCATTGAGTCACAAGTATCGCAACAACTCAGATAGAAGAGCAGAGACGTTTTCAGTGTGAACCAGGGAGAAAACCTCAGGTGGAAAACCTCCCAATAACATTTGCTTCTTCTTTGCGTACACAGTGACAGTGACAGACGCACACTCACAGTCGCCACAGATGACGCATGGACACGTATGATCGGGCTTCAAACCACGATGTGCACACAAAGGGCCTTTTTTGGTTTCTCTTTGTGTTCGACGTCAAAGGATCGGTCTCTTCTGGGGAAACAGGCCTGGCGTCCCGGGTGGAGAACAGAGGGGGTGGTCTATTCTTCTCAGTGTTGTCCTCCACCGTTTGTTCATCAGTAGGTGTAACTTTTATCAAACATTAGAACGTCAAGATCTTTCACACTTTACTTCACTTTCATGACATCATTCTCCACTTTTCCTTTACTGAGCACAGATGATTGGAGCAGCTCCTGCAATGATCACCACAAAGCACTGAAACGGGCTGAAGCTCTGTAAGACCCCCCAGTCGGTGGCTGTTTTGTGGTGGGGGACAAAGACAAAACCCCTCCCTTTGTGTTTGGAAGGCGTCTCCTTATTGGCCGGCTGCTCTCAGTGAACGAATGCCTGCTTATGATTGGAGGAGAGAAACACCTGCAGAGTCCAGTAGGGGGCTCCACCTCCACCACCACGACAACGTAAGCCCTTCTTTTCCTCCCAACGTCAAAGACAAATGGAGAGAAGCAATTGAAAGACGACAAACTTTATTTTTACAGTTTAGAACTTTAATCCCATTTGTTGATGAAAACAGCCTCCAGATGCATCAATAAGAAGCAGGAGAGAAAAGCTTCAACAGCCACTGTGGTACAACTGGTTCACCAGTCAGAGAGCATTGTGCAGAACATGAAAGGATACCATGAGCCTGGACATGTACATTAAAGGGCTCCAACGTCTAATGCAGCTGTTTATTAGTCCCAAAGCTGTGAGCAGAACACGTCAAAACACACATCATATGCTGATCCCGCGGTGCCAGTGAACACGCTAACCCGACCCCTCGACAGCAGCGTGGCTGCTCCTCTGCGCTCCCTCTGCGCGCCTCCTTCCACCAGACTTCATCACGCTGAAGACGACGGTAGAATAAGTCCTCGCGTCTTCATTCCTTCTGAACAAACGCATCGCAAATTTATCACACTTTAATTGATCAATACCAATTAATACACATCGTACGATGCTCTGATGAATTGATCTTACCTTGAAAGTCCGCTTTGCAACATTTTCTAGCAAAGAAGCAGCCGCTAAACAT
>CM037920.1:837500-875000 GCA_021346845.1 Apeltes quadracus
GTGAAACAAGTCAGTAGTTTTAAACAATGTACGTTTTATTTCATCTAACAGACTTCTGACAGTCTAGAAAAGGCAGGTTGAAGAAAGTGGTGCAATCAATGCAAATGTATTTATTTCCTTTTAGCCCTTTGAATATTGAAGTGCAACAACAACCAACATTTTAAAATGCAGATGAAACATTTAGGAAACAATGCAGAATTAAAAAACAGAACTCTTTAATACAAAGCTAAAATCATATTCTTAATCTACTAAGAAAATAGAAGCAGCAATTTGGAAACAACTGTTTGAGGAAGAAATAACCCTTTTCTCTGTCTATACATTAGTGAAACTCGCGTACTTCTCCCTCATTTCTTTTAAACATTCAAAGCTGAGTAAAGTCCGTCCAATGAGGAGCCTCGCTGCTCTACAGGTGCAGTTGTGTGTTGTGGTGCACTCGCACAGCGGAGTACACACACTCCCCTGGAGGCTCTCGTTTCTTCACTCTTTTCACTTGTCTGGTGGAAAGATTCAGCGCTGCATAATTACTGACTTCTCCTTCTCCCACCTGCAAATAAACACCGTCTATTAATGACACACCTTTAAGGATTAACACTGTGATACAAAGAACAGTTCATTACCTGCACATATACAGGTTATCATTACCTGCACATATACAGGTTATCATTACCTGCACATATACAGGTTATCATTACCTGCACATATACAGGTTATCATTACCTGCACATATACAGGTTATCATTACCTGCACATATACAGGTTATCATTACCTGCACATATACAGGTTATCATTACCTGCACATATACAGGTTATCATTACCTGCACATATACAGGTTATGATTACCTGCATATATACAGGTTATCATCAGAACCAAAGAATACTTCATAGTTTCATTCTACTGTTCTATTGACAACCTGAAACATCAGCTGAAGAAGATAATAGCATTTTTAATTTGTCTTCTTAATAGTTCTAAACGAGGAGTCAGAATAATGTACTGAGTCTCTGTCTCTGAGCATGAAGGTTATGAACATATTCACCTGGTCAGCTGACGGATCCGCTGTCCACTGGGCTTGTGCAGGATTACAGGCGACGCTTGTTGCTTCTGCTGATTAAAGAAAAGCCTTCAGAAAGTGCGTCATTTATTGTGATCGTTGTTTTAATCAAACATGTTCAGTCGCTTTACAGTTACACATTGACTCAACCAAGACCTTCAGTTCTTCAGTACTAAGTTGTTAAATGATCTGATTGACATTGTTTTATGTAAATACACATAAGGCATTAGTTTATGTTTCATTTGGTCTGTGTTTATCTGGTTTACCTTCAACTCTCCTTCGATTCACGTAGAAAATAAGGAGGATAATCACAGTCACACAGAACGCCAACAGGACACCAAGAACTATCACAACCAGTTTCAGGTTTTTACCTAGACGGAGAGAAATGTCAAAATGGACCCTTAACCCATCAGTTATTTCAAAGACTGCCTTGTAGTCATTACCAAACTACCTTTGAAGTTTAAAACGTACTGAATAATTCCCTGTTTGAGAAGAGAGATTCAGAACGTACGTGTTTCCACTTTGGTTCCTCCACCAAACAGGATCTCTCCGCATGAGGCCACGGCACAGTGGTAAGTCCCAACATCAGAGGAGCTCTGGATCCTTTTGGACAGACGGTAGACACAACTTGTGTCCCCCGGTTGTGTCTCCTGAGTGTGAATGAAGCCTGGATGGGATCCTGCTGATCCAGATCTGAACCAGAACACGCTGAGTCCATGTGGACACTTGTCTTTGTCCCTGGAGACAAGAGAACACTGGAGGGTCACCGAGTCGCCCAGCAGGACGGACTCAGCCTCCGGACTTTGTTCCACGTGGAAGGATTTCTGCAGACGTCCATCTGCAAGATTCAGGGAAACATCCAAAGGAATTCAAATCTCAAGTGTTTGTCTGACATCAAATGTGGCGCCAACACTGCAAGTTGAATATATTTGACCTTTCACAGCCAAGAAGGTGACATCACCAAAATGTTGTGAAATCAATGATCCAATAAGACAGAAGTATGTCGCTTCGTCCTCTTTGCTGATGTTCATGATGGTCAAAGAATGCTGAGTCTCCCCTGCTGTGACTCTGAAACGTGAGTTGTTAAATTGTGGACCAAGTGTTGGTTGAGAATAAGTTATTGTAGCAACAGTTTGGATCGCACATCCAAGAGGCTGCTTGTACCAGTGAAATATGTTATTTTGTGTCTCAGAAACTGGACAGTGAAACGTAACATTTGCACCAAGTTGAGCCTCAATCAAAGAGACGCGTCCAGGAACCTCTGCAGCTTCAATCGGGTCTGAAGAAAATAAAATAAATCAAATGTATCACACGAGACAAAGAAGGTGAAAAACAAAGAGTATAAATTTGAGTTATCTTTAAAGTACAACATAGTTTAACAGAAGCAGCAACCACGTCTAAAGTGTCACTCACACAGTGTTCTTAACAGCACCAAAAGAGCCAGTCCTCCCATCATGGTGGTGAAGCCTCCTCCTCTCTCGCACAACTGAATTCTTCCTACTTAAAGGTTTTGGTCACAAGGTCATCAAATCATGCTGATTGGCTGAAAAGGACTAAATGCACTTCCTCTTGACTTTGGAGAATCTATGATCAAACGATTCTTTGCTGCGCATGTATTGTTGATTCTAGTTGTGTACCTCATGGTAAGGGCTCATGAATTATCATGAATCTTTGAATAAAAAGAGTAACAGTAAAGTAATATGTTCATTAATGCAACAACTAAGGCGTCTCATTGTGATTTGTGACTTTATAAAGCCTGATAGCACACAGATTAAGGCATCCTGATCTTCTCATTGTGAGTATTTAAGCAATGTACAATTCCAAAAAGTATTTAAACGGACCACATGAAATGAGCTGAACATCACGGTTAAGAAGCTGTGATTTGGTGATTTAAGATGTGTTTTGATCAGAGTGGATTTTATATTGGATGATAGTGATGATGTAATGCATGACATCATACGTTCACTTCAGGAAGCCTTTAGGCCAAAGGTGCAATCAATGAATGTATTGCAATATTAAGGGAATAGAGATCCCACCAGGTAGAACGTCACGATGACCAATGTGGGAGGAGCTACGTTTAAACGCGCAGCCAATCACATACGGCGGTAAAATGATGGAATCACCCCACGAGTTTCAATAAGCTCTGAGAAAACAGCTCAAGTTAAATTCTCCTTTGTGTCGGCTGCACTTTATATCCCCCCCCACTAAGACTAAATGCTGAGAGACACAGGAAGCAATAACTCATTTTCACACCCAAACCACCACAGCGCTCAACTTTCCACACGTCATTTGTTTGTCAGTGCTGTTAATAACCCTTCATCTACACACACACACACACACACACACACACACACACACACACAGGCTAATGTTACGGTTTATTTAGCAGGAACATGCACATTACAGGTTACAGACACAAACGATCGTCGTGATCAATCTAAACCTTTTGTGGAAGAAAAAACACACAAACATCATAAACACCAGAAATAATTACAGCAAAAAGCAAAAAGAGAAGAAGAGTAAACTTCAGTGATCAGTGATGCGTGTTGGGATGAACACACGTGTGCAGACTCCTGTGCAGTTTCTCTTGATGGTTTTGACCTTCAGTGCTGATGTCACGCTGCAGATGTAGTCACATGATCAATGTTTGCAGTGAAATGATTGGCTGAAACACAGGAAATGACAGCTGGAGTTGCTCATGTAACTGAAGCGAGCCTCCGTGATGTTTGGGATGTTTCGTACGCTAAAGACGTCCCACATGTGAAGGACACCGCGTGTTCTTCTGCACGTGTGAGCTAGCTGTTTAGCTTCCTGTGTTTGTGCTAAGCTAGGCCCAACTCTTCATGGAGCTGCACACAAATGTTCTGATAACTGTGTAAACTTTGACTTTTGAAGGACTTTCTAAACAGCTGGAGCTGAGAGACGCTTTAATGACAGCTGAGAGGAAATGTGAAAGTGCACTTCATAAAAACAAAGCATTTCATCATCTCTTAAAATTAAAACATGAATTAAAGGGCTATATTTCAAGTTTGGCTACTGCAGATGGTTAAATCTTTACAAACTCATGATGGACGTTGTTGGTGCTTCGACCCGGAGGCCTCGACAGCAGTGTGGCTGCTCCTCCACGCTCCCTCTGCGCGCCTCCTTCCACCAGACTTCATCACGCTGAAGACGACGGTAGAATAAGTCCACGCGTCTTCATTTCTCTAAACAAACGCATCGCAAATCACTTTAATTGATCAATACCAATTAATACACATCGTATGATCATCTGATGAATTGATCTTACCTTGAAATTCCGCTTTGCAACATTTTCCAGCAAAGAAGCAGCCGCTAAACATGAAACATATAATAACAGGTTTGTTAGAGTAATAATGAAGATATTAAGAGCTAATTAATGAGTAACACGAAGCTTCTCTTACCTCCATTACTGCAATAGTCAACATAATAATCTCATCATTTAAAGATGATTCATTATTAAAAATATGATAATTAGATTATAATATACTGCATCTGTATCATGACAACAAGCAGAGCTTTAGGAGGAAACACTCTGGAAAGCTCTAGAAAGAAACTGTGACAAACACGTCTCACCGTTGCAACATCCACACGTTTTCCTCTTGATAATAAACATCAGCAAGACGATAACAACCAGAGAAAAAGCCAGAGCTGCTGACAGGACGATCAGAACCGTCGTCTGCGAATCCCACATGAGGACTTCTGCAAGAATGTCACAATCAGCAAATAATAAACGTCCAGAACTGTTCAACACGATGAAGTCAGGCAGCATGTAGCTTCACTTTGCGGTACAGGATCTTCTAAATCAATCGTTGGTAATGATTCATAAGCAAATGTCGTGCCGTTACCTTCAGTTTCCACTTTTGTTCCGTTTCCAAACAGCATCTGTCCACATGTGGCGGCGGCACAGTGATACGTGCCCGCGTCGGAGGAGCTGATGTTCTTAGAGAAGCTGTAGACACATCTGCGTGGAGGGCGAGCCTCCGGACTCTGCTCACATCCATCCCCGTTTCCATGGACATCAATCACATGTGGAGGAGATCCATCCGAGCCGGCTTTGAACCAGAACACCTTCCGTCCTTCTGGACATTCCGTCTTCTCAGAGACGGAGAGGACGGAACACTGCAGAGTCACCGAGTCTCCTGGACGGACCGGATGGGATGGGACGCTTTCAGTGATCACGGAGACATCGGCTTCTGGTCCTGGGAAATAAAGACATGATCAATGTGCTTTAACATAAAGCATCTTTATACGTACATTTAGGAACAGTAATCAGTTTAAACTACTTCACCTTTAATTCTCAGAAATGTCCATTTCTTAACTTTCACATTTAATCCGTTTATTTCTAAACAACAGTAAACTCCAGTGTCGCTCTGCTCTGCTTGATTTATATGCAGCAGAAACGTTACCGGCCCTTGTTTTGTTGTGATGTGAGGAGTCGTATTGATCTCATCAAAGTCAAAAACATATGTTCCTCTAAACAACTCGGGTACGTTTCCAGAAACAAGCCTCATCCAGAACATGGTTCCCTGGTTCAAAGAGTTGTTGCGAGCACAAGACAGAGTCACACTTTGTCCAACAGTCTTTGTCTCAACGATCAGATCATCTGCGCATCCTGAAATCAGAGAACAGGTTCAGTGATTAAGGACACAAAGAATCAGGAATGTGAGGTAAGAACGTTTATCTGAAGCCAATGTGTCGTTCCAACGTGTACTTACGCCCCGCTCTGAGAACCAGTAGGAAAGGAAATAGGATCCTCATTTCTTCTTCTGCCACTCGAGACTACAGATGAATTAAATAATTCACACGATGATGTGCCTTAATGTGAGCACAGCAGGTGGGCGGGATCAGCTTCAGAGCATTCTGATTGGCCCGTCAGTGTCTTCTGATCAATACGAAACAACAGCAGCACACGTTTGTTTCATGTTGGGTTCCTGCAGAGTAAATACAACATGTTTGATGGGATGCTGGAGTGAGACCACCTGATGATCAATGTGGTTCATTTCAACTGTAAACTAGAGGGCAGGTGTATATTGCGTGATTGATGAGGTGAGATATTGTCCCTGTCCTCCCGATGAAGGTGGGGGTAAAGTTAGGACATCCTGATTAGTTCCTACACACAGTCGACCTCAGAAACACTTAATCCTACATTTCCTTCAGCGCAACTCAAACGTGTCTTTTCTCAAAGATTCACTGACTTGAAAAGTCTCTTAAACATAGAAAACATGAAAGCATCTTAAAAGGTACCATCGTGAATTAGAGACACTTATCTGTTGTTGTTTAGCTCACACATTTAAGGATTGTAGCATTTATATATTAAAACTAAACTCAGACATGAACTAAGAACACGTTGAAACCACTTGGATAGACTGCAGTTGGCTGGCATCCTTTCATCTTGTGGTGACTGTAAAACAATTTATCAATACTGTCACCAATAAAATATTAAGACTTGTGGGAATAGAGATTAGTAAGGCAGGGAAATTTTATTTGTATACCAAATTTTGACTTGCACCAACGGCCAAGTCAAATTCTGTGTATGTCTGACATATTATGGCAATAAATGTTTCCTGATATTAAAAAGACAATTCAAAGAGCAGCACATCAAACCATTAAAAACAAAGAGAGTTAAAAACAGTTAAGGACAACAGTAAAATTGGCAATGTAGTTTAATTAAACCAAAATTCCGAAATGCAACTGGAAAGTGGTAACGTAGGGGAAACAGAGAGCTTGATTGTTTTGGAAGAGAGCTTAAAGTGAGCTAACGTTACGTCACGTATTGTTGGTTCTCTTAACAGAATTCAGCGCACAGCAGCACACAACTATTTCAACAGACAGATACATACACTAGGTGTCGCATTCGCTACCATTGTTCATTGGTACGAAAACATCAATAGAGCCGCCATCTTGCTTCTGGGGAGCCGATCCTTTTAAACGCACCAACGTCAATGAAGGCACCGTAAATCGTCCGAATCTAATGCCATTTTCTAGTTTTTCAGCACCTGACCGTTAAGCTAAATAGGAGAAATTGAAGCAGTTTGAGGAAAGTATGGCGTGTGGAAAAAACTACCGTTGATTCTGAGGCTGTCCTTGTCATCTACAAAGCTAACTGGTGACGTCCTGTTAGGACTGTCAGCTGGGACTATTATATAAATACAGATCAGAAAAATGTTTAATCGCCATGTATGAGTTAACAGACCAGGAATTTACATTGACAGGAAGGTGTGAATATGAGGGGGCTATAGAGATAGTAATCAGCAAAATGCTGTACGAAATACAAAGTGAACTTCAGATAAGTACAGGATCTTTATGTTCTACATGAATTAAATTTAATATCACACATTAATGTTGAAGGGACAGCAAATGTACACTGTTATTTACACTGTTATTTCAAGCGATTGTAGCAGTGTCATTTCTTCACGTGAGAAGACGCTATATGTTCAGTATCCCTGCAACAACGCTACCCTACACAGCTTCTTCCTTAGACTTTTGCTCTGCAGTTGCAGAGTGTGAACCTTTGCCACATGGTGTTGTCTTAACTTATGAAAGGTACAAACAACCAGCGAAATTAAGCTAAAGTGGTGATTGTCTATGCCACCTCGAGTCTCAACAATGTGATCACAAAGACCAAGTATGTCATCGGACCCTACCTCTGCTTTCACGACTCTGTTTAACAGAGACACTGGGCCCTGATGGGCTGCTGAGTCGATGTTAGAGGCCCGTCGGCTGCAGTGTAACCATCACTAGCATGTGTGCTGTAACTAACTAACTAGCATGGATTGGCTAAGTTAACGTTACATGCGGTCGTCGACCCAGGACTGAAAGATGAAATATAATGTCATCTTGTAACCAGGATTAGAATTCAATATCGTAAAATCATTGTCACCTGTGAAATGTTATCCCTTGCTGTTTTGTTGTTTCATTCCTTTCATTGGAACACCCAAAGGCAGCAAAAAGTCTGCCATAGTCCATTCGGCATTTGGTGTACAGGAGATGAGAAGTTTTGAGAGAATGCCGAGGTAATGCGACAGCTAGTGTATATTATCCATGTTCAACATACGTTTTCCGTTTGTTTTAATAATAACATAATAATAGCGTTATCGTTACTGGCCGTGCTGTTCAATAGTTGCTAGCCCCAGGCAGAAAACCGTTAGCTCATAGGCTAATGTCCCAGAGCTAGCTCCACCAACATCAGTAAGCTAACGTAAGTAAACTGACCTGTCACGACGAGGTGGCAGAAACAGGACTCAATTGCAATTTACAGATTTACACGAACAAAAACACTTTATTTTTGAGTATCAGAAGGCCAAACGAAAAAAAAATTGTGATTCATTGAACATGTGTATTTCACCACCACAAAACATACTGTACATAAACTAAACAGTCTAAACCTTCTTCACAAATAAATACACACCTAATGCGCATACACTGTGTATCACCAGGACGTACGTAAGTAAGAACACATGTAAGATTTGACAGTGAAACTGCCGACTCTCTCTCTACCACCTGAAGACAGCAGGTACTGCGCGTTACAGGCTGACCACATCAGTCCCAATAACGACGAGTAAAGTCCTTCAATACCACGGCGTTAAATTGACGATATCAACTATTCATTTATTGACCGTTAATCTACAAGTAGGGGATGAGCATTTAACTCGCCTACTTCCTCATCAGGCACCGACGTCTTTTCCTTCCGCCTCAACAGGAAGCTTTTTATTTCAAATGACTAGTATGAACTTCACCTCATTTGTTTTAAACATTCAAAGCTGAGTAAAGTCCGTCCAATGAGGAGCCTCGCTGCTCTACAGGTGCAGTTGTGTGTTGTGGTGCACTCGCACAGCGGAGTACACACACTCCCCTGGAGGCTCTCGTTTCTTCACTCTTTTCACTTGTCTAGTGGAAAGATTCAGCGCTGCATAATTACTGACTTCTCCTTCTCCCACCTGCAGATAAACACCGTCTATTAATAACACACCTTTAAGGATTAACACTGTGATACAAAGAACAGTTCATTACCTGCACATATACAGGTTATCATTACCTGCATATATACAGGTTATCATTACCTGCACATATACAGGTTATCATTACCTGCATATATACAGGTTATCATTACCTGCACATATACAGGTTATCATTAGCTATTTATTTTTTAATAATTCTCTGTGTAATCAAGGAGTCAGAATAATGTACTGAGTCTCTGTCTCTGAGCATGAAGGTTATGAACATATTCACCTGGTCAGCTGACTGATCCGCTGTCCACTGGGCTTGTGCAGGATTACAGGCGACGCTTGTTGCTTCTGCTGATTAAAGAAAAGCCTTCAGAAAGTGCGTCATTTATTGTGATCGTTGTTTTAATCAAACATTTCCAGTCGCTTTACAGTTACACATTGACTCAACCAAGACCTTCAGTTCTTCAGTACTAAGTTGTTAAATGATCTGATTGACATTGTTCTATGTAAATACACATAAGGCATTAGTTAATGTTTAATCTGGTCTGTGTTTATCTGGTTTACCTTCAACTCTCCTTCGATTCACGTAGAATATAAGGAGGACAATCACAGTCACACAGAACGCCAACAGGACACCAAGAACTATCACAACCAGTTTCAGGTTTTTACCTAGACGGAGAGAAATGTCAAAATGGACCCTTAACCCATCAGTTATTTCAGAGACTGCCTTGTTTCTTAATTAAATCTCACCAGCTTTGAAGTTTAAAACGTACTGAATAATTCCCTGTTTAAGAAGACAGACTTCAGAACATACTTGTGTCCACTTTGGTTCCTCCACCAAACAGGATCTCTCCGCATGAGGCCACGGCACAGTGGTAAGTCCCAACATCAGAGGAGCTCTGGATCCTTTTGGACAGACGGTAGACACAACTTGTGTCCCCCGGTTGTGTCTCCTGAGTGTGAATGAAGCCTGGATGGGATCCTGCTGATCCAGATCTGAACCAGAACACGCTGAGTCCATGTGGACACTTGTCTTTGTCCCTGGAGACAAGAGAACACTGGAGGGTCACCGAGTCGCCCAGCAGGACGGACTCAGCCTCCGGACTTTGTTCCACAGTGGAAGGATTTCTGCAGACGTCCATCTAAGATTCAGGGAAACATCCAAAGGAATTCAAATCTCAAGTGTTTTTCTGACATCAAATGTGGCGCCAACACTGCAAGTTGAATATATTTGACCTTTCACAGCCAAGAAGGTGACATCACCAAAACGTGGTGAATACGACGATCCAATAAGACAGAAGTATGTTGCTTCGTCCTCTTTGCTGATGTTCATGATGGTCAAAGAATGCTGAGTCTCCCCTGCTGTGACTCTGAAACGTGAGTTGTTAAATTGTGGACCAAGTGTTGATTTGGTTAAAACTATTGTAGCAACAGTTTGGATCGCACATCCAAGAGGCTGCTTGTACCAGTGAAATACATAATTTTCTGTCTTAGAAACTGGACAGTGAAACGTAACATTTGCACCAAGTTGAGCCTCAAGTCAAAGAGACGCGTCCAGGAACCTCTGCAGCTTCAATCGGGTCTGAAGAAAATAAAATAAATCAAATGTATCACACGAGACAAAGAAGGTGAAAAACAAAGAGTATAAATTTGAGTTATCTTTAAAGTACAACATAGTTTAACAGAAAGCAGCAACCACGTCTAAAGTGTCACTCACACAGTGTTCTTAACAGCACCAAAAGAGCCAGTCCTCCCATCATGGTGGTGAAGCCTCCTCCTCTCTCGCACAACTGAATTCTTCCTACTTAAAGGTTTTGGTCACAAGGATCATCAAATCATGCTGATTGGCTGAAAAGGACTAAATGCACTTCCTCTTGACTTTGGAGAATCTATGATCAAACGATTCTTTGCTGCGCAAGTATTGTTGATTCTAGTTGTGTACCTCATGGTAAGGGCTCATGAATTATCATGAATCTTTGAATAAAAAGAGCAACAGTAAAGTAATATGTTCATTAATGCAACAACTAAGGCGTCTCATTGTGATTTGTGACTTTATAAAGCCTGATAGCACACAGATTAAGGCATCCTGAGCTTCTCATTGTGCGCATTTAAGCAATGTACAATTCCAAAAAGTATCAGGTGAGTGAGGGATTCTAGATCGGTCATCACATGGGTTAGCCAGGTGGAAGTGGGACGGCACCATGGTAAAAGTGGGAGGAGCTACGTTTGAATGTGCAGCCAATCACGCAGGTTGTAAAATGATAGATACATCCCACGAGTCTCAAGCATCTTGAGAACCATTAGCGAGCGTCATATTTGACGGGTAAAAGAGGATTCTCTATCCTGCAGAATGTTACACTACTCATAGCGTATTTCACTTTCAAACTGTATTTGCTTCTGTAAGTTATAAAATCCTTTTTGTTTTCTAAACTCGAGCCAGGTGATTCTTTTGACCTTTCACCTCTGTCCAGGTGGAGGGAGCTGAGCGTTGATCTGCTAGTGGACCGCACATGTACCTCAACTTCACTGTGACGTACTTACAGCGTGAAGTGACACTGCAGAAGGAAACATTGTAGAGCTTCATTTACCTCACAGAGAAACTGCTCACGCAGCGTTTCAGTCTAATAAATACTCCTCCGTCCCTCTACAGCCGCCTCCAAATGAATAAAACCATCAACAGCTCCAGTAAAACTCTCCTTTTTATCTGCTGCACTTTATCGACCCCTCCAACCACACACACTCACACACACACACACACACACACACACACACACACACATCACTAAGACTAAATGCTGAGAGACACAGGAAGCAAATCACACCTTATGTTCACACCCAAACCACCACAGCGCTGAACTTTCCACACGTCATTTGTTTGTCAGTGCTGTTATTAACCCTTCATCTATACACACACACACACACACACACACACACACACACACACACACACACACACACACAGGCTAATGTTACAGTTTATTTAGCAGGAACATGCACATTACAGGTTACAGAGACAAACGATCGTCGTGATCAATCTAAACCTTTTGTGGAAGAAAAAACACACAAACATCATAAACACCAGAAATAATTACAGCAAAAAGCAAAAAGAGAAGAAGAGTAAACTTCAGTGATCAGTGATGCGTGTTGGGATGAACACACGTGTGCAGACTCCTGTGCAGTTTCTCTTGATGGGTTTTGACCTTCAGTGCTGATGTCACGCTGCAGATGCAGTCACATGATCAATGTTTGCAGTGAAATGATTGGCTGAAACACAGGAAATGACAGCTGGAGTTGTTCATGTAACTGAAGCGAGCCTCCGTGATGTTTGGGATGTTTCGTATGCTAAAGACGTCCCACATGTGAAGGACACCGCGTGTTCTTCTGCACGTGTGAGCTAGCTGTTTAGCTTCCTGTGCTTGTGCTAAGCTAGGCCCAACTCTTCATGGAGCTGCACTCAAATGTTCTGATAACTGTCTAAACTTTGACTTTTAAATGACTTTCTAAACAGCTGGAGCTGAGAGACGCTTTAATGACAGCTGAGGGGAAAGGTAGAGAAAATGTCAAGAACTCGCAGCGTAAAATGAGAGAAAGATTGTAAATGTACACTTCATGAACAAAAAGCTTTTTATCATCTCATTCATTGTAACAGTGTTATATTCATATTCTCATGTTCGTATCAATGAGGGGGCTCATTTAATTAGTGATGTTATGAGTTACACTCTGCTTCACAAGCTGTCTGCACATTAAGACACAACGCGACAGAGATCCAAAAGCAGCCAGTTGTTTTCACCAGTGAGCTGATGTGCAGGAGACCACCACAACTTCCTGTGACTGAAATGTAGGATCAAGTGTTTTTGAGCTCGACTGTGTGTAGGGAACTAATCAGGATGTCCTAACTTTACCCCCACCTTCATCGGGAGGACAGGGACAATATCTCACCCCATCAATCACGCAATATACACCTGCCCTCTAGTTTACAGTTGAAATGAACCACATTGATCATCAGGTGGTCTCACTCCAGCATCCCATCAAACATGTTGTATTTGCTCTGCAGGAACCCAACATGAAACAAACGTGTGCTGCTGAGTTGTTTCGTATTGATCAGAAGACACTGACGGGCCAATCAGAAGGCTCTGAAGCTGATCCCGCCCACCTGCTGTGCTCACATTAAGGCACATCATCGTGTGAATTATTTAATTCATCTGTAGTCTCGAGTGGCAGAAGAAGAAATGAGGATCCTATTTCATTTCCTACTGGTTCTCAGAGCGGGGCGTAAGTACACGTTGGAACGACACATTGGCTTCAGATAAACGTTCTTACCTCACATTCCTGATTCTTTGTGTCCTTAATCACTGAACCTGTTCTCTGATTTCAGGATGCGCAGATGATCTGATCGTTGAGACAAAGACTGTTGGACAAAGTGTGACTCTGTCTTGTGCTCGCAACAACTCTTCAAACGAGGGAACCATGTTCTGGATGAGGCTTGTTTCTGGAAACGTACCCGAGTTCTTTAGAGGAACATATGTTTTTGACTTTGATTTGATCAATACGACTCCTCACATCACAACAAAACAAGGGCCGGGAACTGTTTCTGCTGCATATAAATCAAACAGAGCAGAGCGACACTGGAGTTTACTGTTGTTTAGAAATAAACCTACTTGATGTGAAAGTTAAGAAATGGACATTTCTGAGAATTAAAGGTGAAGTAGTTTAAACAGATTACTGTTCCTAAATGTACGTATAAAGATGCTTTATGTTAAAGCACATTGATCATGTCTTTATTTCCCAGGACCAGAAGCCGATGTCTCCGTGATCACTGAAAGCGTCCCATCCCATCCGGTCCGTCCAGGAGACTCGGTGACTCTGCAGTGTTCCGTCCTTCTCCGTCTCTGAGAAGACGGAATGTCCAGAAGGACGGAAGGTGTTCTGGTTCAAAGCCGGCTCGGATGGATCTCCTCCACATGTGATTGATGTCCATCGAAACGGGGATGGATGTGAGCAGAGTCCGGAGGCTCTCCCTCCACGCAGATGTGTCTACAGCTTCTCTAAGAACATCAGCTCCTCCGACGCCGGCACGTATCACTGTGCCGCCGCCACATGTGGACAGATGCTGTTTGGAAACGGAATAAAAGTGGAAACTGAAGGTAACGGCACGACATTTGCTTATGAATCATTACCAACTATTGATTTAGAAGATCCTGTACCGCAAAGTGAAGCTACATGCTGCCTGACTTCATCGTGTTGAACAGTTCTGGACGTTTATTATTTGCTGATTCGTGACATTCTTGCAGAAGTCCTCATGTGGGATTCGCAGACGACGGTTCTGATCGTCCTGTCAGCAGCTCTGGCTTTTTCTCTGGTTGTTATCGTCTTGCTGATGTCTATTATCAAGAAGGAAAACGTGTGGATGTTGCAACGGTGAGACGTGTTTGTCACAGTTTCTTTCTAGAGCTTTCCAGAGTGTTTCCTCCTAAAGCTCTGCTTGTTGTCATGATACAGATGCAGTCACTCTTCAAACAGCTGGCTGTGACCCCCGAGGTCAGCAGGTGGGTTCATGGAGAAAATGATGGCTCATGTTACTGACGTTTCAAAATGCTGTTTCATAACACTTCCTATTTTGTTAGAGAGATGAAGACCTTCTGACTTACTCTGCACCAACCATCATCGCCAGGAGAAGAGTGGGAGCAGAGAGAGAGAACGCTGCAGCAGCAGAGGAGACCGTCTACGCTGGCAGTCAGGACTTGAGTCACAGATTAGCAACATTATTGGATTATTAGAGTCCATTTAGTTGTTGATATTCTGCTTCACATCTGATATTCATTCTCATTATATTGATGTTCCTTTTGATGAGTTTGAATGATTTTTGTTGATATTCTGCAGCTTCTCTTAAATCTTTCATAATTGTGTGTTTGGCCTTCAGATAGTCAGGTTTGAGGAATGTTTCCAACTGGGTCTCGTGTGTAACGCTGTAAACTTATAAGTGCGTAGTCACGATTTGATTGTGTTGAAAATAACTAGTTAGCTGATCTTGTATAGAACCATCATTTTGTTAGGAAATGTTTCCAGCAAAGTAGAAAATAGAAACTAATACCAAAGTTTGATAGAAATAACCTGAGGAGCCTCAAACCAAATAATACTTTAATACACTGACCTCTGACTACTCTTAAACTCTTTTGATTCATATCATTTTCATTCAGTCATTCCTTCTCAGAGAAATGTGCTTACATTTGCTAATGTAAAAGAAAGATACTAATTACTGTATGATTAGATGAAGTATGAATAAAATCATTAAAAACAAATAGAAACCATGTGCATTGCTTTCAACATGTTGGAATTATTGTGTCGATACGTTCAGGTGCGAATCACAACCTTGAGGGTTGCTGTATAAATATAACATGATGATGATTAGTGCTGCTTACGGTCGGGTTAGTGGAGTGTTAGTTGGTTAGATTGTTGTTGGTTTGTGTGTGATTGTCTTTAAGGGACGGATGCTGTGGACCAACTGGGCGTGTCCAGCGTGTGCGTTGAGGAAGTAGAGAACAAGGAGCCTCCTTGGACCCACGAGCCAATCAAAGCGGCTACGAGCGCTTCGTTTTCTAATTTAGACAGTGAATATTCAGTTTGTGCTTTTGAGCGGCGTCTCTGGCTGGTGGCGGCGTGTTGCTGTGAGTTTTTCCACACGATGGTCGACCGCTTCTCCAAGGCCGCCCGGTTTATTCCACTTTGGATGAAATCGTCAGCTTAATGACATTTAATGTACAACAGATAATGTGATGCAGCACAGTGAGATGAGACGACGCGTCAGATGCTCGGTTGGTCTTAACAGGGTTTGGCTTGGTGGACAAATGAAGATGTAAGATGCAGTTAAACCAACGGTTCCCTGTGAGCATAATGCACATGTGCAGTTCAATATATGCAAATGAGGAAACAGGAAAAGGTCAAATGTGACAAATTGAAAGAAGTCAAACACTTTCATGTACTTTGACACGAATCCACCGGCATCACAGCCACACTGAAGAGGACGGGAAGCGTAAGAAGTGCTGTGGTTGAACTTCAAACTAAGGTGGTAGTTTCACTCTCTGTCTGTCTGTCTCTCTGTCTGTCTGTCTCTCTGTCTGTCTGTCTGTCTCTCTGTCTGTCTGTCTCTCTCTCTCTGTCAGGAAACTTGCACTGCTGGGTTTGAAATGGAAAGAGTTCAAATATGTTCTTTATTATTTTAAATATAACACAGCAGTGAAAACGGCAGGGAAGTTCTCCCTCTCAGGTGTTAGGGTGGGGGGGGAGGTGTCATTCTCTGTGCACGTGCAACATTTCAAGATGTTGCACATGTAGACGGTTGCATGTTTTGAAAGGACATGACAGATATCTTGAGCGCTTTAAGAAATGATTTAAAGACATGAATGATTTCTCACATCTCACCTTCATTCTGCAGAAGCCCACAGCCGGGTCTATTCTGAGTAAACGGGGGGGGGGGGCAGTGGGTGGAGGATCTGCCCCCCACAGCTTGTGTGGAGCGTCTGCGTGTGGTTTTGTTTGTTGTTCTCACGTCATTCAGGCCTCAGCGTGTTGCTGTGGACAAACTCACAGCAACACGCCGCCACCAGCCAGAAACAAACGTTCACATCGTTCAACGCTTCAATTCATTCTGTTTAAGTCATTTTGTATTTGAAAAATGAATATTCACTGTTGTGGTCTAAATTGAAAACGAAGCGCTCGTAGCCGCTTTGATTGGCTCGTGGGTTCAAGGTTGTGATTCGCCACCTGAACGTATCGGCACAATAATTCCAACATATTAAAACATATTTGTTTTTAATGATTTTATTCATACTTCATCTAATCATACAGTAATATAAGCACTATGAACAGTAATGTAAGCACATTTCTCTGACAGAAATGACTGAATGAAAATGATATGAATCAAAAGAGTTCAAGAGTAGTCAGAGGTCAGTGTTTAAATATATTATTTGGTTTTGAAGCTCCTCGGTTATTTCTATCAAACTTTGGTATTAGTTTCTATTTTCTACTTTGCTGGAAACATTTCATAACAAAATGATGGTTCTATACAAGATCAGCTAACTAGTTATTTTCAACATAATCAAATCGTGACTACCCACTTATAAGTTTACAGCGTTACACACGAGACCCAGTTGGAAACATTCCTCAAACCTGACTATCTGAAGGCCAAACGCACAATTATGAAAGATTTAAGAGAAGCTGCAGAATATCAACAAAAATCATTTTTTCATCAAACTAAAACCCTGTTAGCTAACGTTAGCGCCTGATGTTAGCTAACGTTAGCTCAGGAGCTCATAGACATTTACACTAGATGTCGCATTCGGGCTCTAAGCATACGTCAAAACCGCCGCCATCTTACGTCAGGGTTCTCTCAATACTTTTCAATGGACTGTGCCAGACTTTTGTGCTGCCTTTGAAAAACTAGAAAATCGCATTAGATTCTGACTATTTACGGTGCCTTCTTTGACGTTGGTGCCTTTAAAAGGATCGGCTCCCCCGACGCAAGATGGCGGCTCTATTGACGAATTTGTGGCAATGAGCAATCGTAACAAATGCGACATCCAGTGTATATGTCTATGGCAGGAGCTGACGTTAACTAACGTTGGCTCAGGAGCTAACGTTAGCGAGATCCAGCGTTTTACTAACGTGAACCGGGTTTGTGGAACGTCACACACGGCAAACAAACTTAGCTAACGCTATCCGGGCACTCGTCTCGGGCAACTTTCGTTGTAACGAACAACACATTAGACTTGAACTGTTATTGTTACGGGTCCGCTTATCCGGGTCGCTAACCGCTACTGTAAACAGCCGTTGGTCTCGGTGCGGCTCGGTCTGTTAGCTCAGAAGCTAACGTTAGCGCATCATGTCGGCGGTTTAGACAGTACTTTACAGTGGCTTTTCCCACCAGTAAGACGGCGACATGCAACATGTGCGATGAGGCAAGTTCGAGGGGTGGCACGAGTGCAAATTTCAACACCAGCAACTTAATCAAACATCTGAAGACGCGTCACGCTAAAGAGCACGACAAATTTACCAAAGTTAAGGGGACACTGGTATCGGTACTCGGTATCGGCCGATACCCACAGGACGTATATCAGAATCGGTATTGGGAGGGAAAAAATGGTATCGGAACATCCCTAATTGCTAATGACTCAAGTCCTGACGCCAGCGTAGACGGTCTCCTCTGCTGCTGCAGCGTTCTCTCTCTCTGCTTCCACTCTTTTCCTGGCGATGATGGTTGGTGCAGAGTAAGTCAGACGGTCTTTATCTCTCTGACAAAATAGGAAGTGTTATGAAACAGCATTTTGAAACGTCAGTAACATGAGCCATCATTTTCTCCATGAACCCACCTGCTGACCTCGGGGGTCACAGCCAGCTGTTTGAAGAGTGACTGCATCTGTATCATGACAACAAGCAGAGCTTTAGGAGGAAACACTCTGGAAAGCTCTAGAAAGAAACTGTGACAAACACGTCTCACCGTTGCAACATCCACACGTTTTCCTCTTGATAATAAACATCAGCAAGACGATAACAACCAGAGAAAAAGCCAGAGCTGCTGACAGGACGATCAGAACCGTCGTCTGCGAATCCCACATGAGGACTGCAAGAATGTCACAATCAGCAAATAATAAACGTCCAGAACTGTTCAACACGATGAAGTCAGGCAGCATGTAGCTTCACTTTGCGGTACAGGATCTTCTAAATCAATCGTTGGTAATGATTCATAAGCAAATGTCGTGCCGTTACCTTCAGTTTCCACTTTTGTTCCGTTTCCAAACAGCATCTGTCCACATGTGGCGGCGGCACAGTGATACGTGCCGGCGTCGGAGGAGCTGATGTTCTTAGAGAAGCTGTAGACACATCTGCGTGGAGGGAGAGCCTCCGGACTCTGCTCACATCCATCCCCGTTTCCATGGACATCAATCACATGTGGAGGAGATCCATCCGAGCCGGCTTTGAACCAGAACACCTTCCGTCCTTCTGGACATTCCGTCTTCTCAGAGACGGAGAGGACGGAACACTGCAGAGTCACCGAGTCTCCTGGACGGACCGGATGGGATGGGACGCTTTCAGTGATCACGGAGACATCGGCTTCTGGTCCTGGGAAATAAAGACATGATCAATGTGCTTTAACATAAAGCATCTTTATACGTACATTCAGGAACAGTAATCTGTTTAAACTACTTCACCTTTAATTCTCAGAAATGTCCATTTCTTAAGTTTCACATCAAGTAGGTTTATTTCTAAACAACAGTAAACTCCAGTGTCGCTCTGCTCTGTTTGATTTATATGCAGCAGAAACGTTCCCGGCCCTTGTTTTGTTGTGATGTGAGGAGTCGTATTGATCTCATCAAAGTCAAAAACATATGTTCCTCTAAAGAACTCGGGTACGTTTCCAGAAACAAGCCTCATCCAGAACATGGTTCCCTTGTTCAAAGAGTTGTTGCGAGCACAAGACAGAGTCACATTTTGTCCAACAGTCTTTGTCTCAACGATCAGATCATCTGCGCATCCTGAAATCAGAGAACAGGTTCAGTGATTAAGGACACAAAGAATCAGGAATGTGAGGTAAGAACGTTTATCTGAAGCCAATGTGTCGTTCCAACGTGTACTTACGCCCCGCTCTGAGAACCAGTAGGAAATGAAATAGGATCCTCATTTCTTCTTCTGCCACTCGAGACTACAGATGAATTAAATAATTCACACGATGATGTGCCTTAATGTGAGCACAGCAGGTGGGCGGGATCAGCTTCAGAGCCTTCTGATTGGCCCGTCAGTGTCTTCTGATCAATACGAAACAACAGCAGCAGCACACGTTTGTTTCATGTTGGGTTCCTGCAGAGCAAATACAACATGTTTGATGGGATGCTGGAGTGAGACCACCTGATGATCAATGTGGTTCATTTCAACTGTAAACTAGAGGGCAGGTGTATATTGTGTGATTGATGAGGTGAGATATTGTCCCTGTCCTCCCGATGAAGGTGGGGGTAAAGTTAGGACATCCTGATTAGTTCCTACACACAGTCGAGCTCCAGAAACACTTGATCCTATGTTTCCTACAGCGCAACTCAAACGTGTCTTTTCTCAAAGCTGCTTCTGCGTCGTCATATCTCAGTCAAAGTCCCTTGATTCAACAACAAGGTTTAACTTCGGTAATGTGATTCATCTATAAATATGTTGCTCTCTGCTTCTTAAACAAGAATGTATTGATCTGTTTGATTTGCAGAAAAGAAGCATTTGGTCATTTACAGGAGACATCAGGACATCTTGTGGCTGGTTGCCTTCGTGATGTTTAACACATTGAACACGCTTTGTACCTTAACAGCCTTGTTCAATAGTGTAGCGACAGACTGGAGGACAAAACACGTGTGACATGTAAAGATGCATGTCACACATGCGCACGGTTGTAGACGGTCAGAAACATGGAGGATGGACAGTTTCCCTGCTGTAAATGAACCCCGACGCTGCGTGTAGTTCCTCCCTCACTGCGCATCCTGTAGAATATTCTGTTGGAGGTGTGAGGGTTGGTCAGTGGGGACGATCAGACCGCACAGCTCCTGAGGCGTTGCTCGTTCCTCCCTACAAAGCTCTGTGACATTGAGTCGTCGTCCCGTTGCATTTCACATTGTTTTTGCTCTTCAGTCACAGGAAGTTTTGGTGGTCTGCTGCACATCAGCTCACTGATGAAAACAACTGGCTGCTTTTGGATCTCTGTCGCGTTGTGTCTTAATGTGCAGACAGCTCGTGAAGCAGAGTGTAACTCATAACATCACTAATTAAATGCCCCCCTCATTGATATTGTAGTAGATTGAGAGGAGTGGTTGTAGACGGGAGGCATATTGCGGCCTGTTGGTTCCACCCCCGACCCTTTTATAGACTTCCCCTTCCAATGAGGAGAGGCTGCAGGTAATCAGGTGATTAGGGAACCAGATACAAAAGAAGCAGAGAGAGAGGAGGAAGGGGGGGGGAGCAGGACAGAGTGGAGCTCTGAACAAACGTAGATCTGTGTGATAAGTGTTGTGACCTGGACTGAGGCCACAACTGGAGAGGATCCGTTTGGTGGATGACCCTTGGCTTGTGGACAAGACTACGGCACAACGGTGAAGTGTTGTTGAAACTTCTTCATTGTCTTAAATAAACCGGCCAACTGTACTTCTGGTGCCGGCGTATCTTATTGAACGTGTGACGTGGACACACACACCCCTGGACGTGCCACAATACGAACATGAGAATAGGAATTTAATACTGTTACAATGTTATTATGACATAATAAAAAGCTTTTTGTGAATGTACACTTCATGAACAATCTTTCTCTCATTTTACGCTGCGAGTTCTTGACATTTTCTCTACATTTCCTCTCAGCTGTCATTAAAGCGTCTCTCAGCTCCAGCTGTTTAGAAAGTCCTTCAAAAGTCAAAGTTTACACAGTTATCAGAACATTTGAGTGCAGCTCCATGAAGAGTTGGGCCTAGCTTAGCACAAACACAGGAAGCTAAACAGCTAGCTCACACGTGCAGAAGAACACGCAGGTGTCCTTCACATGTGGGACGTCTTTAGCGTACGAAACATCCCAAACATCACGGAGGCTCGCTTCAGTTACATGAGCAACTCCAGCTGTCATTTCCTGTGTTTCAGCCAATCATTTCACTGCAAACATTGATCATGTGACTACATCTGCAGCGTGACATCAGCACTGAAGGTCAAACCCATCAAGAGAAACTGCACAGGAGTCTGCACACGTGTGTTCATCCCAACACGCATCACTGATCACTGAAGTTTACTCTTCTTCTCTTTTTGCTTTTTGCTGTAATTATTTCTGGTGTTTATGATGTTTGTGTGTTTTTTCGTCCACAAAAGGTTTAGATTGATCATGACGATCGTTTGTGTCTGTAACCTGTAATGTGCATGTTCCTGCTAAATAAACCGTAACATTAGCCTGTGTGTGTGTGTGTGTGTGTGTGTGTGTGTGTGTGTGTGTGTGTGTGTGTGTGTAGATGAAGGGTTATTAACAGCACTGACAAACAAATGACGTGTGGAAAGTTGAGCGCTGTGGTGGTTTGGGTGTGAACATAAGGTGTGATTTGCTTCCTGTGTCTCTCAGCATTTAGTCTTAGTGATGTGTGTGTGTGTGTGTGTGTGTGTGTGTGTGTGTGTGTGTGTGTGTGTGTGTGTGTGTGTGTGGTTGGAGGGGTCGATAAAGTGCAGCAGATAAAAAGGAGAGTTTTACTGGAGCTGTTGATGGTTTTATTCATTTGGAGGCGGCTGTAGAGGGACGGAGGAGTATTTATTAGACTGAAACGCTGCGTGAGCAGTTTCTCTGTGAGGTAAATGAAGCTCTACAATGTTTCCTTCTGCAGTGTCACTTCACGCTGTAAGTACGTCACAGTGAAGTTGAGGTACATGTGCGGTCCACTAGCAGATCAACGCTCAGCTCCCTCCACCTGGACAGAGGTGAAAGGTCAAAAGAATCACCTGGCTCGAGTTTAGAAAACAAAAAGGATTTTATAACTTACAGAAGCAAATACAGTTTGAAAGTGAAATACGCTATGAGTAGTGTAACATTCTGCAGGATAGAGAATCCTCTTTTACCCGTCAATGGTTCTCAAGAGGCTTGAGACTCGTGGGATGTATCCATCATTTTACAACCTGCGTGATTGGCTGCACATTCAAACGTAGCTCCTCCCACGTTGGTTATGGTGACATCCCACTTCCACCTGGCTACCCATGTGATGACCGATCTAGAATCCCTCACTCACCTGATACTTTTTGGAATTGTACATTGCTTAAATACTCACAATGAGAAGCTCAGGATGCCTTTATCTGTGTGCTATCAGGCTTTATAAAGTCACAAATCACAATGAGACGCCTTAGTTGTTGCATTAATGAACATATTACTTTACTGTTGCTCTTTTTATTCAAAGATTCATGATAATTCATGAGCCCTTACCATGAGGTACACAACTAGAATCAACAATACATGCGCAGCAAAGAATTGTTTGATCATAGATTCTCCAAAGTCAAGAGGAAGTGCATTTAGTCCTTTTCAGCCAATCAGCATGATTTGATGATCTTGTGACCAAAACCTTTAAGTAGGAAGAATTCAGTTGTGCGAGAGAGGAGGAGGCTTCACCACCATGATGGGAGGACTGGCTCTTTTGGTGCTGTTAAGAACACTGTGTGAGTGACACTTTAGACGTGGTTGCTGCTTCTGTTAAACTATGTTGTACTTTAAAGATAACTCAAATTTATACTCTTTGTTTTTCACCTTCTTTGTCTCGTGTGATACATTTGATTTATTTTCTTTTCTTCAGACCCGATTGAAGCTGCAGAGGTTCCTGGACGCGTCTCTTTGATTGAGGCTCAACTTGGTGCAAATGTTACGTTTCACTGTCCATTTTCTAAGACAGAAAATAACATATTTCGCTGGTACAAGCAGCCTCTTGGATGTGCGATCCAAACTGTTGCTACAATAACTTATTCTCAACCAACACTTGGTCCACAATTTAACAACTCACGTTTCAGAGTCACAGCAGGGGAGACTCAGCATTCTTTGACCATCATGAACATCAGCAAAGAGGACGAAGCGACATACTTCTGTCTTATTGGATCATTGATTTCACAACATTTTGGTGATGTCACCTTCTTGGCTGTGAAAGGTCAAATATATTCAACTTGCAGTGTTGGCGCCAAATTCATGTCAGACAAACACTTGAGATTTGAATTCCTTTGGATGTTTCCCTGAATCTTAGATGGACGTCTGCAGAAATCCTTCCACGTGGAACAAAGTCCGGAGGCTGAGTCCGTCCTGCTGGGCGACTCGGTGACCCTCCAGTGTTCTCTTGTCTCCAGGGACAAAGACAAGTGTCCACATGAGACTCAGCGTGTTCTGGTTCAGATCTGGATCAGCAGGATCTCATCCAGGCTTCATTCACACTCAGGAGACACAACCGGGGGACACAAGTTGTGTCTACCGTCTGTCCAAAAGGATCCAGAGCTCCTCTGATGTTGGGACTTACCACTGTACGCCTTAAAGAGAGGGGGGGGGGGCGAGGGGGGGTGAGCCACCCGGCACATCTCGCCTTTCACAAGACACGACCCGCTTTGTCATACAGCAGAGGACGGATCCGGTTACGGGGCAGAGACGGGCTCATTGATGCCGGCAGCGGGGGCCGAGGCTTTTAATCTCGCTCTCCCATTACAAATCCAGTTTATAGTCAGACCCCCCCAGAGGTGATAGCCGCGTCCCGGCCCAACCCGGCTCAGCCTTAAGTACAGACAAGTGGGATTAAACCACAGGGGAGGGGAGGAGGTGCTGTGTGTGTGTGTGTGTGTGCGTGTTTCTCCATGTGTGTACGTATTCTTATCTGCACGTCTCCATACGGTGATTTAATCAAACACACAGCGGGGGGGCGTCTGAAGGGGGGCAGGGGGGGGGGGGGGGGGGGGCGCAGATACTTGAGGAAGGAAGACGGGTCGACGACGTCGTACATAAAAGAATGAAGTAAGAGGTAAGCCAATTCATTCACAAAGAACTTCCTACACAGACACACACAGAAGGAGGAGGTCGGAGAGGAAGGAGACGCAGCGACGTGTGAAGGAGAGGAGGACCACAGGGGACACACAAGAGGACAGAAGGAAACGAAGCAACAAAAGGAGGAGACACAAAAGGGAAGCGAGTGTTCAGATTCAATGGAAGGAAAACAGGGACTTCAGGGGAGGAAGGAGGAAGGAGGAAGGAGGAAGGAGGAAGGAGGAAGCAACCCGAGGGGACACTGGAAGCTCTTCTGATTAGAAGATTCTGGATATTGGAACTGTGGACTCAATTTGCGGCAAACTGCCTGGCGGCTGATTTTGAGCCGCTCGGGTTTGAGCGGCGTGCAGGAAGTGGAGGATTCGTGGGTTCATGTTGTATCATGACCGTGTGTGTGAGTCTGTGTGTGTGATTGTGTACTCACAGAGTGCGCAGCTTGGGCATGTGGTTGAAGCTGGACAGCGGGATGAGGGTGATGTTGTTGTTGTTGAGGGTGCTGGATGCAGGAAAGAGAAAAACACGTTGTTAGAAACCCCCCGGTTGGCTGCGGCGGTTTAAACGTTCCGTTCCGTTCCGCCCGGGATGCAGGTTCCAGTTCCCGTCACCGGATCCACGACCCCTGGAATCTCCCACTCCGGGGCCAAAACATCCGTTGCAACGCACTGGTCCATAAAGCTTCTAGCTTCCACAATAGAAAAGCATATGAAACCGCACAGACGCCTCTGTGAGGTCATCACGCCTTAACTCTTTATTCACACGCAAACACACACTTATACACGTGAAGCCGCATCCGTCCCCTCGATAGATCACACAACGCGCACACAACTTACACACAACGCAGAGGACGTGTGGAAAGAAGGCGACACGAGGCTTCTCAGCTGTGTGTGTGTGTGTGTGTGTGTGTGTGTGTGTGTGAGCTGTGAACTAATGAAACACATCTCATCAAGAAGCGATTTATAGTGTTTGAAAGTCGAGCAAAGCGTCGAGCACCAAAATATAGAAAATACCTGCAAAAGCTTTTAATGCAGATTACTATTTCAAAATCCACTCAGCCATCCGTCTTTTATCGTGGTTCCTGTTCCTGGAACTGCGAGGCGTCGACCACAGAGGCTTCTGGCGGGAGCCAACGTCCACACGAGCGCCGCCGACCCCGCTGGCTGGGAACTCGCTCACGCGGCCTTTTTACAACGTCGGCAGCGCGTTTGCGCCTAAACACACAGCGAGACCGCGGAGCGGCTTCGGGTTTCAGCAGGAAGGCCGGTGTTTTACGCTGGTTAGCCGTGTTTTCACTGACACCCACGCCGCCTCAGAATAGACGGCGTCCGCGTCCCTCTGTTGACGTTACGCGCTCATTCCGAGTCCCGTCCTGCATCTCGCCGGCTGCCAGCGGAGCCTCCGCGGCCTTGGTGCGCGGATGCAGTTTCACACACACACTTTGGGAGGGCCGTTATGGTCAGCGCTGTCAGAGATCATTCCACACGGTGGGGATCATTTAATTGTGAAATAACAATAATTTCCGCTGCAATTTGCCCGTCAGTCGTTCCTCTGGCTGCACACGTCTTAATAAAGCACGTTGGGACTGCGCTCCCTCTGCGTTGTGCGTCGTCCTCGTAGCAGCTAGCTTTATTTTAGCCACAGAGCTCACGTCTTTAGCCGCGTCGGGCTGGAAGCAAAACAGTTAAATAAAGCGACGTTTGGTTTCTGCGGCCGCAGAAAAACAGCTCGAGGACGCACAACGTTCCCGTTAGGAGACGCACACTCAGCTCTACTCCTCCGTTTAAATTTGAGGTGACCGCTGCAGGACGGAGCCACCGTCCCTAAATGCGTGTGTGTGTGTGTGTGCGTGTGTGTGTGAGTTTGTGTTCCTGAGTCAGCATGTGAGGCTCATGCTTACGTGTGTACATGTGTGTGTGTGTGTTTCTCTCTGCTGTCAGTGATGGAGGAGACTCTTTAGAGGCGACCCGCCAGGGGGGGGCTGCGCCCTGTGTGTGTGTGTGTGTGTGTGTGTGTCTGTGTGAGAGGGACACACAGCGATGTTATCATACGTGTCTACACGCCGAGGTCAAAGCCTAACCCGCCAATCTTTCCTGCTGACAGACACACACACACGCACACACACACACACACACACACACACAAACACACAGACACACAGACACACACACTGCTCCATGTTTAAGCCGGGAATGAAAAACACTCCTGAAACCGCGTTTGACAGGAAGATTGGGACGTTGTGTTGAGTTTTGGACGCGCCGGTTTGTGTTGATTAATTCTGCGGGTCGCGATGACGGCGAGCCGACGCGCTCAGCGAACCCCGCTGACCTTCGGCTCCAACGCCGTGGTGCCGCCGAGACGTTACAACACGAGTTACACAAGTTACAGCTTCACACCATCCTTCTTGTGTGTGACTGAGTGTGTGCGTTGCAAAAAGTGAATTTCTATTAGTGTCTATTATGCTCAATCAGCCTTAACAGACAGAGATCAATAGAGTAATCTGTAATGTGTGAATTACTACAGCCACTTGAACACAACACAACAATGTGACTTTATGATCACAGCGGATATCGACTTCACGCTCGATGCCAGTTTCCTCCTCGTGATCACTGAGTCCAGTGTGTGTCTGATTAGAAACGTCGCATGGTGGCTTCAGTGTCCTGAGTGCTGCTTCCTATTCGCCTCATTGGTTTCCTGATGTTTTATTGTTTGAAGACGTCACAGAGGCTTGATGCTACTTTCTCTTTTGTTTCTAAAAGGTGGAAGGAACATTTACACTTGATGAGGCTGAAGCTTCCAGCCAAAGGAAGGAAACAAACGTCACATCTGTTGGCTTCATGAAAAGAGGCCGTCGAGACGCTACGGAGGAGAATCTGTGACGCCACAGGAGAATTCTCACTCCAGAAAGAGCTGCTGCTAAAAACCTCCTGGTGAAATCTCAGATCGATGCTCCTCACTTCCTGCGGGAACGATTCCCCACAGCGAACGCACAACAAACCATTCACAAACATCTGATCTATTGGTGGAAGCAATAAAGGGACGCCGAGACGTCTTTCTCTCCGCGGGGGACCATCACATCTCATGCAGACGGAGTCTCCGTCCCTCACCCGTTCATTCAACGCCTGCAGCAGCTACAAGCTGCGTTCACTCACTCACAGAACCGCTACCTCGGCCCACAAGCGCGTGTCTCTCATCCCGTCTTCACGGCCTGTGGACCACACTGTGTGTGTGTGTCTGTGTGTTTGTATGTACCTCTTTGTGTGCGAAAGGAGGCGCGAGAAGGAGGCGGGATTGGCAAACGGGTGAAACGTGACCCCGCTGACCTCGACTCGGGACTCTAAAGGTCCCTGAGGTCTTTAGGTGGGAGAGTTGAGGGCTTTTACTGCTGGAATTGTCTCATATTCCAACTTTCCCACAGGGTTTAATGCTCGGTTGGCTTTCCTCTGGCAGCCTGGTATTAAATCAAATATGCTCAAGTGTTTCTGTGTTGTTGCAGACACACATGTGTGTGTGTGTGTGTGTGTGTGTGTGTGTGTGTGTGTGTGTGTGTGCGCACGAGCAAGCTGGTTTAATGAACTCTTGAGTGTTTGCAAAACCAAAGTTGTGCAATTTACTCCTGGTTTCTGAGAAAGTGGACGTTTGCAGAGCGTTGCCATCGGTAACCACCGTGGGAAAGCTGGACTGTTTGCAGCGCAAACCAGAATGCACCGCGGGGGGCAAATAATCACCAGCTGAGCTACTTTTAAAACCAAAGCTCCTGGCAGATCGTCTGCATCTCATCATTATATCATTGACACGGTGAGCACACGATGACATTACTGTCTTCCAAAGAAACATACAATAATGCTTGTTGTGTTCTGTGAGGCTTTCTGTGTGTTTGCATCGTTCCTTACTGGGACCAGCAGCCGCCTGTCAAACAGTAACCATGGAATCTATGGAGGCATCTCAGTGAGTCAGAATGTGGAATAAAGTTAATCCTGCGTAATGATATCAATGTATGTAGATGTATATGGCATTAAAGTACACAGCTACAGTGGAGTAGTGCACATATTAATAATAGTGATAATGGTGTCCTTGTCTGATGGCTGTGTTCCCTTTGACTGACTCTTCCTCCTCTCCTTCCTTCATCCATCTTTGCTCCTCTGACCTTTCCTCTGTGTCTCTCTGCGGACCAACAAACTCCAAAGTGCTTTTTAAAGTCGTTATTCTTCTGGAAACAGTTTCTCTTTATCTCATTTTCATCCTCTCGGCCTCGTTTCTTCCTGGATTGTTGACTCACAGTCACAAACAGAAAACCCTCTTCTGCTCTGGAGGAGCTTCCTTACGCACTTATCTCTGATCCCCCGTGTCCCCCGTCCCCTCCTCCTCCCCCCTCCTCCCCCCTCCTCCCCCCTCCTCCCCCCACCTCCCCTCCATGCAACTCTTATGAAGTATTCATTAACCTTTAGCGTGTGTGTGGACCGTGTGTCTCTTTTGTATTTTAGTCACTTTGTATCATATAAATGATGCATCTCGTTGGTTAAATTAGAGGACTGGATTTGTTTAAAAGATTCCTGACGTATTGAAAATAGACTGAAAGTACGATTAATGTCATTTAAGTGAATCGTATATGTAAATATGTGATTTGGATAATGTTTTGTTTATCCCTATTTTGGTGTAACAGAAGCAATTACCCAGGGTGCATCATTCTAAGTGAGTTGTGGAAGCAGTTGTGTGTGTGTGTGTGTGTGTGTGTGTGTGTGTTTTTAATAGTGCTGTTGGATATAAGGGGACCAATGGGGACGTCCGTCTCCGTCGCCCTCAGTTTGTCGAACAGAGGAAAGCTCCTCCGTCCCTTCGGTTCCCCCTGCACTCACAGAGTGTGTGTGTTTGTTGTGTGTTTGTTGTGTTAGAGCACAGAAAGCTGAATATTCAGATCATCTTGACTAACTTCGGTTCGATGAAGCCGAAGGTAAGAAGCCACTAACACATAAATGCAGAGAAAACGAACTCTGGCGTGACCCTGAAAAGAACACAAACTGCTCCACTTGTTAAACTTGCAGTGAAGCGAGTGAAGAGCTGGAGGAGCGACGAGGTCGAGAGGTCGACAGCTGAGTGGGCGGAAACACAACGCGGCCTGCAGCTCGCTGAACCTGCTCTTGGTTTGTCAAGTTGAACTTCTACTTCTCCCTAAATAAGTGTGTTTCACTGCGTCCTTAAAAGAAATGAAGAGAACAAGAACGAGGCGAGGAGGCGGTTTGATGAACGACGCAGCAGCGTAAGAAAAGGAGAGAAGATGCAGAGCAGGAAGAGAGACGCCTGAAAGTCACCTTCTGCAGTCACACGGCAACTCGGCCCGTCTGCACGCATGAATTATGACAGGCCACACACGCACACACGCACACACAGACACACTATACACGGCCTCTCTCCTTTTCTCACCCTCTGCTTCCATCGGCTGTACACGCTCACCCAGAATGCTTTGCTACGCGCAGGAAAGCCTCATGAAATATGCAGTGCATGTCTTGTTGCACGTCTGTGTAGCTGGTGTGTGTGTGCGTGTGTGTCTCTGTGCGTGCGTGTGACGGCGGTGCGAGTCCTCTGTTTTCGCCATCCGTCTCTCTTTGTCTCCCTGTGAGTTTCTGTCCGTCCTGCTCGCGGTTTGTGAAAAACGGGCTTCATTTCAGGGGACGTTGTCGCGGTGACATGTGACCTGTGACCCCTCCCCCCCTCGTCCTCGTCCTCGCTCGTCATCTCCCGATGCCGGCAGCAGCGGGTCAGACTCCCCTACAGGAGAAACCCGAATGCCGATGGACACAGACGGTCGCCGTCGTCGTCGTCGTGTACTCGGGTCGAGACGATCGGATTTCTGATCCGATAAATAAAAGTGGCTTGAAACATAACGGCACTTTTTTAGACCCGTCACTCGTCCACGATGCAAGAAACTCTGAGCGCAGTGACTTCGGGGCAAATATTCACAGATACTCAAGACCTGAACAAACAGAAACGCTTCACTGAAAACTCCCCCTTAGATTTACCTTCGATTGAATCAAGTGATGAAGCACTTCTCATCGTCCTGCACGTGGTTCAACCGGTCGGATGAATAATTATCAGTCAATCATCTGGTTATTAATCTGACACGAGGCCGTGCACGTGTGTGATTGTGTGTGTGTGTGTGTGCGCTCATCGGGATGCAGGACGGGGTCCGGGGAGTGAGAGCTGTCCCGCCTGCCGTCGGAGTCGTTAGCGTGTCGTTAGTCCAGTTATGTTAAATCTAAATTACCGTTCATCATCACACCGCTAACCGGACTCCCTCATTCGGGGACACGCACACACACGCGCTCAGACACAGTGGAATCCCAAATCGCCCGTTAGCTCGCTGGTAAGTGTTTAAAAAAAGAGGATGTATTATTGATTGAGGCCTTGCAGGGAATTAGCATTGATTGGGGGCCCTTGTGAATGCAAATCCTCCACAGATTAGTCTGCTGGAGACAAACACAAATATCCAGAGAATAATAGATGAAGCTGAAGGTCACAGAACGGAGAAAAGGTCCCGTCCGTTTCAGGCCTTTTCTGATTTTAGGGTCTTATTTTCTCCATTTGTTCGTTTAGTTTTTACTTTCTATTCCTAGTTGATACAATTGGCCGCGTTGATGAAGGAGGAACGCCAGCGGCTCTCTGTAAAGGTCAGAGGTCGCTCCCTCACGCCGGCGCCCTGCAGGACGGCGGCCGACGAAGACCTCTGGACGAAGGCCAGATATGAAGCCACGTGATTACATTTGCACTTTAAGCTCATTTAGCTTCGAACATCAAAGGTTTAAAGGAAAATAGTTTCCCTGAGTTTTGACTCGAAGGGAAGTAAAAATATTTTATATTCTTCTTTTTCTTAATGAAAAAGTAAGTAATTTTTTTAGTTTAATGTTTGTAATGTGTTTGTGTATCGCCTCTTTTGGTTTGTGGCATCGGTTTAACAGCAGAGGTTTTAAACCATTTGAAGGTGTTTGGTGATCGTGTGCTCAGCATGAGGAACGTTCTCACCAACAAGCCCCAAAGTCTCATTTTGCCCCGTGGCAGCGGCGGCGTTTAAAGAGACGCATTTTAAAGAGGGAGAGCTGCAGAAGTTTGACATTTAAATGTTTTCTCTTCTACTGACTTCTACTGTTGATCTGTATCATTTAAAGAAGAATTCAGAATCTACATAAAAATCTGGAGATACTCGATTAAAAACAGGAGCGAAATGGAAACGAGTCCAACGTGGTGGAGCCTGTTTTTGAGCTGACGGAGTGGAATACGTCAGCGGCCCTGTCGGGGTCTCCGGCCTTACTTTGGGAACCGTGGATGCGACTCAGTCGGGCGGCCTCGGTGGTCTCGACACATCAGAGCAGAGTCAGTTGGTCCCACATTTGTTCCATCAATATTTAATGCCCCCCGCTCTGCTGCCTCTCATGTGTTCTCCTTACGCTGCCTGCTCTGCTGCCTCGCTTACGTCTCCGTCTGCCTGATGTCCTCTGCACCTCCGTGTCCCTCTTCCCTCGGCTTCTCCTATAAATGGACACTATGACATCACAGTCTCGCTCATCTTCCACCTTCCCACATCTCTCCATCTTCTGATTCATCCGCCTCTCGTCTCTAGATGTCCCTCATTTCCCCCCCCCCCCCCCCCCCCCCCCCCCCTGCTCTTCAGGTCCACCAGCAGATAAATAAATCATGTTGAGGAAACTGGATGCTTTTACAATGAAGGTACCACGCTGCCTCCTTCCTTCTTCCCTCGTGTGGAAACCACCTCCCCCAGATCTCCCCCGTCTCCCTCCCGCCCCCCCTAAGAGGGAGAGGAAAGGATGCAACTGAATAAATCATTGCTTTTAGAACAGGGCGTGTTTGTGAAGGGAGGAGGTATCAGAGGAGACGGAGGACGCTAAAGTCTCTTCCTGCATCCGAGAGTCAACCGAGTGACACTTCATTTAAAGGAGAACAGAAGTGTCACAGATTGAATGCGCTCCTGTTTTTAATACACGCTTCACTTTGTGCCGCGTCAAAAGATGAATAAAACGAACAAACTAAAATGCGTTTTTTAAAATGAGTTGAAGTTGAGTTGCTCGCTAAGCAGCCGAGACGAAGCCGTCCACCGAGGAGCAGCGGCTAATTAAAAAATGACCAGATTAATTAATGTGGAGATTCGTTAGTGGCAGTGCTTCTTTCAATTAGCGCACTAAATGAACACAAGTGGCTGAAACACACGTGTGATCAGCCCTGCAGCCTAAACGCAGATCAAATTCAAATGTGGAAAAGGACCTTTACAAACAAGCCTGAAGTCTTAAATCTCCTTCAGACATTAACGGGACACTCGAGAGCAGCTCTGCTGATGAAAATGGGCAACTGGTGAATTATTCATAAATTACACACATGAGCAGAAGGCACATGCACACAAACACACACACACGCACACACAAACCCATCCAGCCAGTGAAACCCACGTCACCCTCTTTGCTACTTGTGTACATTTTACGGCAAATAATGACCGCTTTAAATCCCTCACATTACACATGAATGTATTCTAAATCACCTGTTGATCATTAGTTCAATTAACCGCTAACGTATCTATGAAATATTTAAAAACGAGAACAAGGCAACTTTTTTAAACTGCTTGTTTTGTTCCACCGACGTTCAAATATACAATTTAAATAATGTAAAACAGAGAAAAGCAGGAAGTAAGTTGGGACCGCTAATGACATTTACACCAACAGACCGTACTATCGATCGACTAATGCATGAATCACCCAATCGTTGCAACCGTAACCTTTAGTAACCTTTAGTTAAGCCCTGAACCAAGGTCCCCACAATGATGGTAATACAGGAACACACACACACACACACCTACCTGATGGTGCAGTCACATGACCTCTCATCCCTTGTTTCTCTATCATCCCATTTTGTACTTTGGTCACGAGATGAACCCAAAGAACCGAACAGATGGGCCAGTGTGTGTGTGTGTGTGTGTGTGTGTGTGTGTGTTGCTTGAAATGAAGATCAGACCAGTGGCAGAATTGCTTACTGTCATTCATGCCCTTTGCACACACACACACACACACACACGCACACAGACGCACGCACACAGACGCACGCACACAGACGCACGCACACAGACGCACGCACACCGGCCTTTATTAAAGCGTCACATGGGGTGGATCTGCGGCGTGCTGTCATGCTGTGAGTCGGAGCGGCTGCGTCTTCGCTCTCAGCTGTCAGAGACGCATGAATCGCTAACGTGTCGTATCTTCCCCTGCGTGACTCGCATCGCCTGCGTTGTGCGCTGAGCAGAGAAGCGAGGCGCACAATGGAGGAGACCTGCGACCTTCTGCTGCGGCATTCTGGATAAACTCAAGCTGATGAGACATCTGTCCACACAATGTGTCCACATGTGTTCACATCAAGGATGGACACACACCAAATACCGCAGGTTACGAAGCAGCGAGCTTTCACCCCCTCATGGAGTCGCACACACACGCGCATCTACAGCTGATCACGAGAAACAAGTGGAGCCAATGCGTTTAATGCTGACGACTGAAACACACACAACCTCCACAGCGTCCACGTGTCCTTCTGTCTCTGCCTCCTACAAACACACTGAGCATCAGAGCAGCTGCTCCTTCGCCTGAAGACGAACGCACAACTTCCTCCCTGTCAGCGCTCCACGAGACGCCTTCCGGTGTGTTTCAGCGCGCGAGAGGGGAAACGTGTGCGTACGTGGTTCAGCTGCACAACCACAACGAGGCACAGCATCTGCTCCTGAAACACGCACGCACGCACACGCACACACACACACACACTGCACACACACGCACACACACTTTTACACCTGTGAGGATAGCGACAAATGAACAGCTCTGCAAATGTGGACACGTACACACTCACGCAGACTTCATCGCACAAACAGCTGGAAGCAAAATGCGCACGAACGTCTGCAGAATCGCACTGACGCACAAACCAGCACGACGCTCATCAACCAGTGTGTGTGTGTGTGTGTGTGTGTGTGTGTGTAACGTGAGTCAAGGACATCACATTTCACTCGTCAATGAACAGGTTGTGCTTCATCCTCAACGCACACGAGCACTTAGACGTGCACAAACACACACACACACGCACAAAGGTGATTCACGGGAATTCTCGACAAAAACGCGTCAAAGTTTGAAGCTTTCGCCGGCAGGAGACGGAAGAGGAACAGGTGAACAGGCGAACAGGTGAGATGGAAGACGATGAAGGGATGAGGGAAGTGAACGAGAGGCAAAGGAAGAAGGAGACAACCGAGAGAAAGGGAGCGAGGACGAGGGGAGGAGGCGAGGGCGCATGGGAGGGGACGGGCTGGTCCTCTACTCACAGGATCTCCAGATCGCGCAGCGCTCGGAACGCTCCATCCTCGATGCAGCTGATGTGGTTGCTGTCCAGTTGCCTGCAGCAAAGCGCACAAACGCACACAGAGACAAACACACACAGACAAGAGGGGGAGAGAGACGGGAGAGAGTCAGCAAGGTCCGCTCAGCTGGGGGAGGGACCAACAAAAGACGGCTGTCCGTGTGTGTGTGTCCCAGTGAGGGGGCTTCAGGTGGCAGACACACACACACAGACACACACAGACACACACACGGGACGCCCCGTGCAGCACGCGAGCTCAGGTTACGTCTCTCACCTCAGCGGCGATGTGGCCGGTCCCGAGGAGAGCAGGAGAGGAAAAGGAGGAGAGGAGAGAGGAGAGGGGAGAGAGGCGAGGGGGAGGGGGGAGGAGAGAGGGAGAGCGGGGGCTGGAGTGGCCGGCTGCTGTCAGCCTATCACCTCCCTCCCGCCGGGGGAGAGGGGGAGGCGAGAGAGGCAGACAGCCTTCTAAAGCCCTCCCTGCTGTCACTTCTGTAAATATTAATTGCATTTCTCCTCTCCCATCCTCCTCCCCCTCGCGCCTCCTCCCCCATGTCCTCTTTTATCCCCCCCCCCCCTCCTCACCCCCCCTGTAGTGGAAGAGGGAGTAATTTCATTACATTAGGCCAGCCAATCCATTAAGGGCCTTTTACCGGCTCTGTCACTGAAACAATTTCATTAAAAGGAAAGCCTCCGTAAATCAAACTACAGTCACGACTCTGCCTCTCATTCCGGTTCTCCTCCCCCCCTTCTCTCCCCCCCTCTCACCCCCCCGGCTCACCCGACGCTCACAAGGTTTCCAGATGCCCCCTTCGTCCAATCGTCGACCCTTCTTTGCTTTTACTTTAATTTGCTCTGCTGTAGGTATTCAACGCACCATCCATCCCTCCGTCCCTGAACCCAGCAACCTGAGCCCCCCTCCCTCCCTATCTCCCTCCTTTCCTCCCTCCCTATCTCCCTCCTTTCCTCTCCTCCCTCCCTATCTCCCTCCTTTCCTCTCCTCCCTCCCTATCTCCCTCCTTTCCTCCCTCCCTATCTCCTCCTTTCCTCTCCTCCCTCCCTATCTCCCTCCTTTCCTCTCCTCCCTCCCTATCTCCCTCCTTTCCTCTCCTCCCTCCCTATCGCCCTCCTTTCCTCTCCTCCCTCCCTATCCTCCTCCTTTCCTCTCCTCCCTCCCTATCTCCCTCCTTTCCTCTCCTCCCTCCCTATCTCCCTCCTTTCCTCTCCTCCCTCCTCTTATCTCCCTCCTTTCCTCTCCTCCTCCCTATCTCCCTCCTTTCCTCTCCTCCCTCCTCTATCTCCCTCCTTTCCTCTCCTCCCTCCTCTATCCTCCTTCTCTCCTCCCTCCTATCTCCCTCCTTCCTCTCCTCCCTCCCTATCCTCCTCCTTTCCTCTCCTCCCTCCCTATCTCCTCCTTCCTCTCCTCCCTCCCTATCTCCCCTCCTCTCCTCCCTCCCTATCTCCCTCCTTTCCTCTCCTCCCTCCCTATCTCCCTCCTTTCCTCTCCTCCCTCCCTATCTCCCTCCTTTCCTCTCCTCCCTCCCTATCTCCCTCCTTTCCTCTCCTCCCTCCCTATCGCCCTCCTTTCCTCTCCTCCCTCCCTATCGCCCTCCTTTCCTCCCTCCCTATCCTCCTCCTTTCCTCTCCTCCCTCCCTATCTCCCTCCTTTCCTCCCTCCCTATCTCCCTCCTTTCCTCTCCTCCCTCCCTATCTCCCTCCCTATCCTCCTCCTTTCCTCTCCTCCCTCCCTCCCTATCTCCCTCCTTTCCTCTCCTCCCTCCCTATCTCCCTCCTTTCCTCTCCTCCCTCCCTATCTCCCTCCTTTCTCTCCTCCCTCTCTATCTCCCTCCTTTCCTCTCCTCCCTCCCTATCTCCCTCCTTTCCTCTCCTCCCTCCCTATCTCCCTCCTTTCCTCTCCTCCCTCTCTATCTCCCTCCTTTCCTCTCCTCCCTCCCTATCTCCCTCCTTTCCTCTCCTTCCTCGCTATCTCCTTCCTTTCCTCTCCTCCCTCCCTATCTCCCTCCTTTCCTCTCCTCCCTCCCTATCCTCCTCCTTTCCTCTCCTCCCTCTCTATCTACCTCCTTTCCTCTCCTCCCTCCCTATCTCCCTCCTTTCCTCTCCTCCCTCCCTATCTCCCTCCTTTCCTCTCCTCCCTCCCTATCTCCCTCCTTTCCTCTCCTCCCTCCCTATCTCCCTCCTTTCCTCTCCTCCCTCCCTATCTCCCTCCTTTTCTCTCCTCCCTCCCTATCTCCCTCCTTTCCTCTCCTCCCTCCCTATCTCCCTCCTTTCCTCTCCTCCCTCCCTATCTCCCTCCTTTCCTCTCCTCCCTCCCTATCTCCCTCCTTTCCTCCCTCCCTATCTCCCTCCTTTCCTCTCCTCCCTCCCTATCTCCCTCCTTTCCTCTCCTCCCTCCCTATCTCCCTCCTTTCCTCTCCTCCCTCCCTATCGCCCTCCTTTCCTCTCCTCCCTCCCTATCCTCCTCCTTTCCTCTCCTCCCTCCCTATCTCCCTCCTTTCCTCTCCTCCCTCCCTATCTACCTCCTTTCCTCTCCTCCC
>CM037920.1:880000-897500 GCA_021346845.1 Apeltes quadracus
GCGTGTGTGTGTGTGTGAGTGCGTGTGTGTGCGTGTGTGTGTGTGCGTGTGCGTGTGTGTGCGCGTGTGCGTGTGCGCATGCAGCCGACTCAATAGTCTCACCTCTCTCGGAGGCGCTCCAGTCATAATTCAAACAAACGGCCATCCTGCACTGCATTGTGGGTAGGGAAGCGTGACGTGTGTGGGTGTTTTATGGGGAGGAAGAGAAAGGCAGCAGAAGGAAGTAAAGAAGTCTTTTGCTTCTCACGTGTTACGATTCCCTGGAAACATTATTGCAACGTGTGGAGACGGTGAATCGCATTTCACCCCGACGAAGAAAAAGGAGTAACGCGGAGAACCTGGTTTACGACGGCGTGCGACAGTTCACAGAATTAGAACATTAGCACCTGCTTAGTTTAGTGCCTTTAATGGTTGCTCATCACTTTTTGATTGATCTATTTCCTTTTTATCTTTATGTGAATATACGTAGCTTTTTCTCGCTGCTGGAAATGTGTGGATTCATTGTTTGTCTGATTTCATGTTCTTATGTCTGCAAAACAGCTTTCCTCAAATTGCCTCCAATTGCCCCCCGAGGGAATCGAATCAAGTGCGACGCCACACAAATAAAGGCACCGAGGGGGGGTTGTGTGATTTTTAAAATCGTATCTCAAGAAGTCAAAGATTTGTGGTTTATATCTTTGCCTGAGAACAAAGGCAGCAGGTCACGCAGTGAAAGTTCAGTCTGATGGACGGCTGTGGATGTGGGATCTGTCCCTTCACGTGCGCACGCACTGCAAGTAAAAAAACAGAGATTCAATGGCCTGTTTTTTAATGTTGCCGTCCTGCATTCTGACTGTTTTGAGGCGTCCAAGTAGAAGCCAGAGGAACGTCGCTGTGCTTAACAACGTGGCGAGACAGGAAAAGGTGAGACGACGTTGGATGAGACGAGATTATTGCCGCCTGTTGAATATGACGTGCGGTAGAAAAGATAAAGACAGAACGTTGAGATCGTCTGGTGGAGCTGCAGAGCGACCGGCAGTCAGCAGATGCACGACAGGTGCCTGTCTGCCTGCGTTAGCAGGAGACCACACTCATCACATTTGCCAGGTTCTTGGCAGTTTCAGCAAAGCAGTAAATCTGATAGCAGGGTGTGTGTGTGTGTGTGTGTGTGTGTGTGTGCGTGTGTGTGCGTGTGCGTGTGCGTGCGTGTGTGTGTGTGTGTGTGCAATAAATGCTGGCCACCAGGCAGCATTAAATGAAACAACCAGGAGAGAGGAACACAGAGCGCTATCGTCTGAGGAGCAGAGTGAGTGAGACAGAAAGGGCGAGAGACAGAGACTCAGAGCCGGTGAGAGAGACGGGGGGGGGGGGGGGGGTGTGGGGGAGGTAAAACGAGAGGGGGGGGGAGACATATGAGAAAATCAATGCTGTGTCCACCAGGGACGGAATGTCATGAAGCTTTTTTCACTCTGTGGCATAATGGAGGGTTGGAGCCTTTTACTGCAGGAGTCACCTTGTCTAATGGGGGGAGGGATGGGGGAAGGGGGGGAGAGGGGGGGGGGGGGGGCAGGGGGGGTAACCATAGAAGAGGAAAATAGTGAGGAAAAAGTGGGAGAGAGAACATGGAGGGAGGGGGGGAGCTAGTTGGAGCAAGATGGGAACGGTGGGATGAAGAGATGCAAAGCAGAAAGAAGCATCGAGGAACAAAGAAAAGGGAATTTCAAAGACAAACGATTGACACACATCATGGGGATGAAGAAGGAAACCAGAGGAAGGATGATGGATGATGGAGCAGAGGACAAAGATGTGATGACAGGTGAGCGATGAAGGAGATAAAAAAGAAAGTCATGCAACGTGAGGGAGGAAGACGAAAGGATGAAGATGAGGAGAAGAGCAGAAGGAGGAAGTGCATTAAATGTCAGAAAAAGAGGATGAAGAAAATAATGATCACTGCACGCCGAGTCACCCCTAATTCAAATAATTCACTTTGTAGGTTGGAAGCAACGGGCTGCAGCGCCGCAACACTTCGATGCGACAAAGGACTCGAGGTCAAAGAGGGAAAGTGTTGTGCAGCGTTTGGTTTGGATTGTGTCTGATGGGAGGGAGGAAAGTGGATCAGATGATCACAGGTCAACCTGAACTCAAAGGGTTGGAGCACAGCCGTAAGAGCTCACACACACACACACACACACACACACACACACACACACACACACACACACTCACAGCAGCACACACACACACACACACACACACACACACACACACACACACACACACACAGAGCAGCACACGTTCAGGTCCGTTTAACTGAAGATTGATACTCTGCTGTGGACTTTGGAGAGTGGCTCTGTAGCAAAGTGCATATTAATCAATTTGCACGTTACACAATGAAAAAGTGCTACAAACACGTAGATCTTCAAAATTCAAGGACAAATTCATTCATTCACATTTTAGGGTAATTATACGGATGTACTGGGAATAAATTCAAGGGCTGTGTGTTTATCTCTGAAGCCCCGCCCCCTGACTCTGATTGGTGCGGGCCGAACCCCGTTCAGCATTGATTCACAACGCGACGCGCTATTTTACGCTGAATATCGGGACGATTCCGTACTTTGAGGGACGAGTGGAAGCCCTTCTGACGGGCTCACAGCTTATTAAGGAGACAACTTCACTTCAGTGTTCTTCTTTTAAATGACACACGTGGGGAGCAACACGTCTAAGGAACGTAACCAAAGTATAAAACACTATAATTGATGTTGGACACCAATTTGCTGCACTATTTTACAGCTGAACAAAGACAAATGGAATATAGTTGGTGTATTTAAGGGCCATTAAACAGCCATCAGCAGAGGGGATCTGCAGCTGATAAAATATTTCCCACACAAACTTCTATTTTGTTGTGTTTCAGGGATTTTTATTCCAATTTCATGATCTTTATTGGCAAACAATTGAAATAAAGTATGATTCATCTGTGATTAACATAAGACCCATCTTTGCATCAGTGATTGCAATGTTGATTTATTTATATTTAATACTTTTATTCTATATTATCTACCAACATGTTACTGTCTATCTCACTCAGCCAAAGCGTGTTGTTTGTCTGTTTGTCTGTTTGCGGCGTGTCGCACACGGAGAAGCATTGTCTAGTCTTTGTGCGTCTTGTCGTTATTGTGCTCAGCTGTGTCGCTGCAGTCGCCTCTGATGATGATCAGCAGACTCTGATTCGCGCGCTAAAGATTAGTTAAAGATAGTTGCGTAAATGTGTGTGTTGTTCTCCAGCTTCTTTTAAACTCTCACCCTTCATCAAACTCTCTCGTGTGCGGGACACAAGAGACACAAGAGTTCCTATCCAGCAGCAGCAAAGATTGATCGGCACATCATTGATGAGAAGCATTGATCTGGCAACGCATCGATTACACTATTGGTGATTAGGATGTCATGAATAAATGACAGAAGGACAAAAACTCCCGGGACAGGAAGAGAGGCGAAGACGAGGGGGGGGGACGACTAGTGGATGTTAGAAATGAAATGCTGTCGTGGAACGGAGGAGAAGGAAAGTACAGAAGCAGAGCAAGGAAGGAAGGAAGGAAGGAAGGAAGGAAGGAAGGAAGGAAGGAAGGAAGGTTGTGCTCACAGGTTCTTGACGCTTGTGATTCCTCTGAACGCTTTCCTGGGAACCGCCTGGATCTGGTTCTCACTGAGGTCTCTGCAGGGAGACACACAGAGACACGAGTCAAATGATGAACAGAACCACACACATGAGATCGGTAACACCAGTGCAAACACACACGGACACACACACAGACACACACACGATCGGGGTACGCAGGAGGACGGGATGGAGAGGGAGGGAAAGAGGATGAAATGACCACATTTATGATCAGCGGAACAATTTCAGCTTCAAAGGCAAAAGGAACTCTCAAAGTGTGCGTCTGCATAAGAGAGTTTGTGTCAGAGGAGGAGAGAGTCACAGTAGAACAGTGTGTGCGTCTGTTGAAGGTGCACGTTTTGCATTAAACACCCCTTTACGTGTGTGTGTGTATATAAACACATGTTCCTCCTTCTCTTCTGCTCACTTTGTTCCTTTTTTCTCGACTTGAAGCAAATGATTTGTGACACGAGACAACAGCCGGCCGAGGAGGCCGCACGCACACAACGCTGCGTGATTAGAGACACATGAAATGTAAGACCAGCTAATCAGCCTCTACACACACACACACACACATAGTGAACACACACACGCTCACAAGCCAATCAGCAATAGCACACAAAACACGTGACCATGCATGTTAGCCCGTCGATAAACACGCGCACAATCGGATAATCACAAACCTGGCACATACGCACATATGCTGACACACATGTGCACACACACACACACACACACACACACACACACACTGTGGAGAACAGTAATGATGTGCTGACCTTATTCACAACATTTCACTTTCACTGACATTCTACCAAAACACCTCACACATGTGGGAACCCTCACACACACACACACACACACACACTGCACACACACTGCACACACACACTGCACACTGCACACACACACACAGACACTGCACACGCACACTGCACACGCACACGCACACTGCACACACACACTGCACACGCACACACACACTGCACACACACACTGCACACGCACACGCTTATGCTGCCTGATTCACAGCCACGCACACAGGAGGAACATTGGTTGTGCGTTATTCCAGAGACCATCACCGCCTATCAGAGTTGTGTGTGTTAATTGTCGAGTCGAGCTCAGAAAACACAAAACTAATTTCCTCCCGCTAACGAGGCCTCATCGTTTTTCCTCTCAGCGCTTCCTCGCTCGTGGCGTTTGCTTGACGAGAGACGAGGTCCCGCGCCGAGTGCCGGCGTGCAAAAAGACGCACTTTTACAGAAAAGAGGTTGTGATGTTCCGCACACGTTGGGAAGGTTCCTCGTGTTTGACGCGTTGGGGTTCTTCTCTCTGTGTGTTTGTGTTGCTCACATGATGATGGAAGCAGATAGAAAGCAGAGATGTCTCTTATGCTCAACACGTGGGGAACATTTACAAGAAGAGAGAAGAAGGTACAAAAAAAGAGTCATTAATCCGAAGAGTTGCATGGCTAATAAATCCTTTATAGTTTTGTTTACCCACGATGAAATGTATTTGTTATTGCCTCTAACAGAGGGAGAGACATCCAAATCAAATAAAATCCATCATGAGGCTGTGTGTGTGTGTGTGTGTGTGTGTCTGCCCACATGACACCAGCTCCGAGTCTGTTTACTCGCCGTGATAAAACGTATCACGTGTCACAGTCTTCTCCGTGCGGCTGCTCACCGGTTTCACGGTCAGTGAAAAGCTTTGGTGACATTTTGGGAGGATGGACAACATTTTATTGTAAATGAGAAAACATAGAGCTGGATTTGAGTGAGTGTGTGAGGTTGAACCCAACGTGTGTTTGTGGCTGAGTGAAGTACACGTGAGTCTGTTTGTGGTGATTGTTTCAAGCTGCTAAACGTAATATTTTAAACACAAACGTCTCCTCAGCTTGAAAGATCTGTTTGAGATTCTGGTTCACCAGCAGGAAAGTGCTTAACATTCAATATTAATGACTAAATGTGCAGCCACGCAAATGAAAATGACTGAGTATTGTACCTCTATTGTTTAATGTATGTATTGTGTGTATTGTTTGTGTCTGAAGCCAATCAGCATCCAGAGCGACGTCCCGCCTCCTGGACAAAGTGCCCGTCGTCTCGTCCGTCCATGAGTCAAACCTGCCGACCTTTAAGCAGAGCGAAGCCCATCACCGGCTGCAGATTAGCCTGTGGTCCTTGAAAAGGACACAACCATGGACAGACACACACACACACACACACACACACACACACATTTCAATTATTGGTTTGGGCTTTTTCGGTCTGCCTCTATTGCCACAGCGTTTTAGAGAGCAGGCAATTAATCTCTTAAAAATTCTATTAAAGAGACGGATGGCTGTTTGAATTATACATCAGTTCTATTAGGAGGACAAATTCCGTAAATTATCGCCGTACTGATCATGAAAGCAACTGCAGATCTTTACAGGATGCGACGAACCGCTGCGTCTCCATGTGAGCAACAACGCAACAACGTCTTCCATCACCCAGCCACTGTTCACCGCGGCCGCCCTGGTTGGTTGAATTCTGACCAGAGGTCTTCCAGACTGTCCTCTCCCCCCTCCCCCCCTCATCCCTCCCCCCCCCCAGCTAACGCTTCCCCAGGTAAGGCCTCTCTTCCCTGGGCACACTGACACTCTGCGGCCCCTTGAACTCTGGAGGGATTGAAGACGACAGCACGATCCTCTTCGGGGTGTGTGTGTGTGTGTGTGTGTGTAAGCGTGCGTGTGTGTGTGTGTGTGTGCGTGTGCTCCAGGCGATCACCTCCTCCATATTAAGTTCCATAATTCATAGAAGGAGAATAATAACACTTGCCAGGTCACCCTCTGAAACTTTGGATATTGCTGGCAACCCTTTGCCACACACACACACACACACACACACACACACGCACACACACACACACACTCGCAAGATGCGGCATTGTGCTGTTTGTGTTCGCCACAAGCCTCAGAAAACGTGCGCACACTCTTTCAATCCTCCCCCTGCACTTCTAGTGTGGAACAGAAGACGCCAGATATTAGACGGGTGCGCCGGGGGGCTCGGGCCGCTCGGAACCAATAACCTGCCGGTTTGATGTCACCTGCCGTCAGGCAGCATGGCGGAGGCTCGGAGGTGTGCGTCCCCGTGTCAGGAAGACTTTGTGAGTCGCTGCGTGACACAAACAGCAGTAAGAGTCCAACGTGGTGGAAGAAAGAAGGAGGGACGACGCTCGGCTGCTCCAGGGGAGCGACGACAAAGAGAGGGAGGAGGAGGAGGAGGAACATGGAGGGAGATGAAGAAAAGGAGAGAGGAGGAGCACAACGTTTCTTTGAAACGTATCAGAGACCTTCAGCGGCTTCAAGCTGCTCTTCGCCTCTAACTTTCTTATTCCAACCCTGCGTTATCTCCCTCCCTCCCTCCCTCCCTCCCTCTCTCCCTCCCTCCCTCCCTCCCTCCCTCCCTCCCTCTCTCCCTCCCTCCCTCGGGGGCGGTAACCGCATTTAATATTGTTCCATAAAGACAGTAATAAATATCGACTGCTGGCTAGCTCATATTGCGCGTGTTTTTGAAGGCGCTGTGCTGTCGGGTACAGCTGACACTGTGATACTAATTTAAATACCCTCTGGAAAGATAATACACCCAAATACACCAAGTACAAGTACTGCCGTCATACAACGCATACGAGCAGCTTGTTTACATGTTTACATTTACATGTACACTCCATTGATACACGAATGGATCCCAGATTACTAGCTAGTAGTAAGTAGTACGGTGAGTATCAGTGTACACCAGTATGTACGTATATGTATATGTAATTATTACAGCAAAGCGTTGGATCTGCTGTTTCAACAGAAATAACTGTAAACACTAAACATTATTTGCATTATCTGATCCTTATAGAGTCTAAATGCCACAGACATGCAGCTCCATGCATTTTAAAAGCATGGCCTCCCTCACAGGGAGACTCATCCTCCCGGCTCCTTCCTCCCGCCTCCTTCCTCCAGGCTCCTTCCTCCCGTCTCCTTCCTCCAGGCTCCTTCCTCCAGGCTCCTTCCTCCCGTCTCCTTCCTCCCGGCTCCTTCCTCCAGGCTCCTTCCTCCCGTCTCCTTCCTCCCGTCTCCTTCCTCCAGGCTCCTTCCTCCTGGCTCCTTCCTCCCGTCTCCTTCCTCCCGTCTCCTTCCTCCAGGCTCCTTCCTCCTGGCTCCTTCCTCCCGTCTCCTTCCTCCCGTCTCCTTCCTCCCGTCTCCTTCCTCCCGCCTCCTTCCTCCTGTCTCCTTCCTCCCATCTCCTTCCTTCCGCCTCCTTCCTCCAGGCTCCTTCCTCCCGTCTCCTTCCTCCTGGCTCCTTCCTCCCGTCTCCTTTCTCCTTCCTTTGCAATTCTTCATCAGTCTTTTGACTGGGTGCCCTTGCTTTGTCTTGTAACCCCCCGGCTCATCCATCCTCCTCCTCCAACCCCCCCCCCCCGCCCCCCCCCCCCCCCCCCCCCCCCCCCCCCCCTCCACTCCCTGTGATTTAATTAGGTGGGCGCTTTATGAATAAAAATATTGCGCCCCTCTATTGATCATGGCGGACGGGAGGATGACAGCTCGGCCTGCGACGGGACGGCCGCTCTGCTAACTCACTCCATTACGCTGATTCAACTCAGAGTGCGTCTGTGTGCGCCAACACGTCTGTGCCAAACACTGCGATTGTGTGGAATTTGGCAGGGCGCGTGTGTGTGTGTGTGTGTGTTTGCGTGTGTGTGTGTGTGTGCGTTTCAGAGTCAAACAGCCATCAGGGAAAAGCATCATCTAAATCAAACTAAGCGTCCTGAAAAGCTCTCATGGGCCCTCGCAAATCCTCCGTTAGACGCACACACACACACACACCTGCACACACACGCACACACACACTGCATCAGCATTATAAATGGACATTGTCTGCACTTTTCGTTGCCCCGCCCCCCCCTCTGCGTAAGGCTGTAAGTATCTATTATGTTTTGTCGATACTGTAATTAAATTGGACAGCTTAATGTAATTCTCGGGATCCATAGACCTTTATGGAGATAAAAGCTTTTCTGGCTTCCCGCCCGAAAGATGTCCAACAAATTTAGATGAGTTACTATTGAAAAAAAAAAAAAAAAATGTTGGCGGCAGCGGAGCAGAAACGTGCTCATCTGTAATCGGCTATTTCCCTTTAATGTCGCCGGCGCCATTTTGTTTTGACATATTTCCTTATTGGACGTGTCGTCTTCGGGTCTGAGAGATGTTACTGCTCGAGCCTCTTTCTTCTCTCTGGTGCTTCAGCTGAGCGATATGGCAGGTTTTTAGAGCTCATAGAAGTCCAGCAGCAAAGGATCAAGCGAGGACAGTAAAACGGACGCGGGGAGAGGACATGGACGGAGGGATTAACAGCGAGGCGGGAAAACATGGAAAGGTACTTAGGTGTGATGGATGGAGGAAGGATCGATCGCAGGCGGATCACAGATACGTCTTTGTCTCTCGCATTGGACCGGATGGAGTTCCTCACATGTTCATGCTTAGCAACCGGCTCCATGGAGCCCAAACGCTTCAGTGTTTCTCATTGTCTTTATTTTGAGTCCCTCATTGACTTTGTCGCCATGACAACGACCAAAAACAGCCGGATGTTATTTATTAACTGTACTGGGAAGTACGTCGCTTATGGTTTGAGTTCAGATAAGTTAAGCCAACATTCTTGGGTTGCTTAGCAACAAAACAAAAATTAAAAAATGACAGCAAACCGCGTAACAATCAGGCCTTTAGGGCGAAGTAGTGCAGTGTGTGTTACAACGTGCAAATCAAACAGGTGTACAAATAATACATCTGAAAAGCACCGATTTTAATTAAGATTAAATGTAAAAATGACTAAACGTTACGTTGGAGCCTGGCTTTGTTATTTGCATCATACAAACCAGGGAATACATTCTCTCATCTTAAGGGAAAAGCTTCTGGAGCTTTTGTTACAACATAAAAACAAACACAAACGTTGCTTGTTGCTTAAATCAGGTCCCATTGCATATGGGTGAAAAGATAAGAAACGTTAAGTTAGGGTGAAAGATGGAGGGAAAGATGGAGGGAGGGATAGAGGGATGGAGGGATGGAGGGAGGGATCGAAGGATGGAGGGAAGGATGGAGGGAGGGAAGGATGGAGGGATGGAGGTATGGAGGGAGGGATGGAGGGATGGAGGGAGGGATGGAGGGATGGAGGTAAGGATGGAGGGATGGAGGGATGGAGGGATCGAAGGATGGAGGGGATGGAGTTAAGGATGGAGGGATGGAGGGATGGAGGGAGGGATGGAGGGATGGAGGTAAGGATGGAGGGGATGGAGTTAAGGATGGAGGGATGGAGGGATGGAGGGAGGGATGGAGGGGATGGAGTTAAGGATGGAGGGATGGAGGGATGGAGGGAGGGATGGAGGAACGGAGGTAAGGATGGAGGGATGGAGGTAAGGATGGAGGAACGGAGGTAAGGATGGAGGGATGGAGGTAAGGATGGAGGGATGGAGGGATGGAGGAGAGATGCTGACTGTGGCGTTTTGTCTTTATAACCATCAGGGGAGAACCTCAGCATAAATAACTCACAGCGAGTTAGCAGATTGGAGAGAAGAAGGAGACTGCTGTGTGTGTGTGTGTGCGTGTGTGTGTGTGTGTGTGCTGCAGACAATGAACACACATGCACGGCACTGCATGCTCTACACACTATATGCATGGTTTTAGATGTGTGTCCATATCAGACATACTGCATGTTCAGTACAACTTTAACACGATGTGTGTCTTTGAGGGCATGTGTGTGTGTGTGTGTGTGTGTGTGTGTGTGTGTGTGTCTCCGTCTCTCCGAGGTCTGATCCGTCTCTCAGCAGGCCGGCGTTGTCAAGGTTACCGTAGGCCATTTTACCGGTGGGCCAATTAACTTTTAGCACAGAAACAGAACAGGTGTGTCCGAGCAGAGAGACGCAGACGCAGACGCGTGTGAAGGACAGAGGAAGGAATGGAAGCCTTTGTCCTCGGAGTCACGGAGTCAGCATCCCGGCCCCTCGTCTATCCTACGGCAGGATGGAGTCCAAGCCCCAAACACGTTGCAATATGAATATTCATGTCTATTGTAATAAAGCGTGTTCAAATTTCAACCAGTCTCTCCGGATTGAAATATATACCGCTACCTTTATACAGAGAGAGAAGAGTTTGGGAGGAATGAATGAGGGAGCAGACTTTTGTATGCACCTGAACATGTGTGTGTGTGTGTGTGTGTGTGTGTGTGTGTGTGTGTGTGTGCATGGTTGCTATGCAGTCTCCAGGCCCTAATCTCTTTAGTAAGCCCCATGATCCAGTTAGCAGCAGCGAGTGGCTAATGTCAGGGCTAACTGGAAGAGAGGGATGTATGGCTGTGCGTTTCTAAATGTTTGTGTGTGCGCCATGTTGAGACTGTAGAAAAAGTGTTTGTGTGCTGCTCAAACAAATGGTATCATGCGCACAACCAGGTTTGCTTCCATGTATGTGTGTGTGCAGGGTTTTGTGATTGTGTGTGTGTGTGTGTGTGTGTGTGTGTGTGTGTCTGAAAGGCAGCAGTGGCCATTAGGGCTCAGATTAGATTGAGTGGATCCAGACTCGCTGCGTTTGTTCCTCTCCAGGTGCAGCAAATGCATAAAGCTCATTTAAAGGCTACATCAGGGTTAAAAGTTAAGCAGCAGTTTAACTTCTGTTCAATTCTGCAACAGCGTGCTGATTTACTGCAAAGGTACAAAGTCAGGTCAAAATGGACCACTGCTTTTGATATTCTGATTATTTGACTTTTTATAATGAATTAAACGTCTAGTGGAGATGTTAGTCAGAATCAGTATTTGTTCTGTTTTCCGATGTTCTTTAGCTGCCTCAATGCGGCGGCGCCGTGTGTTATGATGCGTGACGGGGGACGTAATGGACGCGCTGGAAGCGGCCGCGGCCTCATTCGAATGGACGTGGCGATCAGCAGGTTTGTCACAGAAGGTAAAAGCACCGCTAACTCGCCCGCTGCCATGATGAGCGCTAAGACGAACCCGCTGGACTAACGGCTGCTCGCTGAGACGCGAGAAACAAGCCGCCATTCAGAGAATCAGGTCCTTCATTCATTCCAGAACGTGAAGCAGCACAGGAACACACACGCACACGCACACACACACACACACGCACACACACGCACACACACGCACACACACACACAGATTCTCTCCTCCCATCCAATCACACAACATCACAAATCACTAATGCGGGGCGACGGCGGCGTGTGCAGAAGGTGTGTTTGCATATTACAGGGAGGGAGATGAGGGAGAGAAAGGGAGACAGAGGGAGAGAGAGGGAGAGGGTGAGAGAGAAGGAAAAGATGATTTAGGAGTAATGAGTGCCGGTAAAATCATGGTGCCCAGCAGCATTATGGGACTAAATCTAATCTGCTAATGGAGAGAGGGGGGGGGGGGGGGGGGGGGGGAGGAGGAGGAGGAGGAGATGGATGAAGAAGGTTGAGGACACAGGGATGGTTGGAGGGAAAGAAGGATGGAGGAGAAGGAGGTGGGAAAGGAAATGAGGAAACGGCAGAAGAGATGTGCAGCATGAGGGACAATGAGGGAGGAAGAAGAGGGCCAGACGAAGAGCAGAGGAAATAGGAAACATGGAAGGGAAGGAAACATGGAAGGGAAGGAAACGAACGCACATCCAACAGACAATGACCGAAGGAGGATGTAAAGATGAATAAAACCACGAGGAAACGGGACAGTAAAACAACAGGGAAAGACAGAATACGGGGGGGACAGTGGACAAGTGCGTGTCAGTGTGTGACACGCGTGTAAGTCGTAAAACATTTTGAAAAGAAAGAAAAGTCAAACTTTATTAAAAAAAAAGAGTCAAAACACACTCTCACACAACCGCACACACACACTCACACACACACACGCACACTACACACTCACACCCACACACGCACACTACACACTACACACACACACACCCACTCGGCAGAAGGCGACAATCGACAGGTAACTGAGCAGACGGCTTCACAACTCAAAGCCCAAAGAGACACAAACAAGTTGTTGGTGAGTTAAAAGCATCAGAGCTGCAGCGATGAACACGAGTCATCTGCTGTAGTCCCGTGTATATTATGGGATGCGGACGCTCTCCGGCTGGGGGCCCCGCTCCGCAGCGAGGGAAACATTTTACTGCGTTGTACTGTGTGCTGGAATATGCTTCTAAGTCATTTGATGGCTCACGTGTTTGTGATTTCAGTTGATGGACATTGAACCGCGAGCCGCTGCGGCAGACGGCCTGACCCAAAGCGAGCTCAGCCACATGGCAGCCGCATGAGCGCGATGGTCAACGGGACTCACGGTCGCCAAGCAACGGCGCCAACACACAACAAGAGGCCCCGCAGACGAACAGGGTTCACCGTCCACAGAACAGAGACTCGCCAGAGGTGAGTCTCTCTGAAAGGAGCCTGTAAATACTCACAAACAATACGGTGACGTGTTCACACCACGAAAACACAGATGCAGCGGTCACGAGATAAAGTTCACTGTGTTTGCTTACTCATTCGGCCCGCAGGCGCAACGAGAGAGAGAGAGAGAGAGAGAGGGGGGGAGAGAGAGAGAGACGAGGGGAGAGAGAGGGGGGGAGAGAGAGGGTCTAAAGCAGCGTTATTGAATGAATTGCTTTAGAACATCCTGTTTCCCTGATTGGAAAAGGCGCCTGGCACATGCGATGGATGAGTGTGGAACAGGAGGAGCAGCCCCACCTGGCAGGTGAGCCTCCTTCCTCTGCAGACAGCAGGTGGCGCCGCTGTGCTTCCGTCTCAGGACCGGATCACATGCGGATCGATATCACACACCTGCACATCACTGGGACGTCGCATTAGAAAGCCCACACACAGACACACACACACACTGTAACACTCACACCGTCACACTCACCGGGACAGACACACACACACAAACACACACCGTAACACACACACACAGTCACACACACACACCGTAACACACACACACAGTCACACACACACACACACCGTAACACACACACCGTCACACACACACCGTGACAGACACACAGTCACACACACACACACACCGTAACACACACACACAGTCACACACACACACACACCGTCACACACACACCGTGACAGACACAGCGTAACACACACACACAGTCACACACACACACACACCTTCACACACACACCGTGACAGACACAGCGTAACACACACACACAGTCACACACACACACACCGTAACACTGATGTGTTACTCTGGCTTTGCAGCCATAGTCGCTGCTTCTTAGTTGGACGGACGGAGACGGACGGAGACGGACGGAGGACGGATGCGTCTCTGCTTTCAGCCGCGTCGTTTCATTAGCGAAGGTTCCCTGAGAAGCGTTTAAACGAAGCGCTGCATCATCTGCCCACTTAATGCCCTCCGACAAATGTCTCAGTGAATCAAAGCGACACGTTGTTCATTAAGTGCACCGAGTTGGCACAGTGAGTGTGTGTGTGTGTGTGTCTGTGTGTGTGTGTGTGTGTGTGTGTCTGCTGCAGTATCAGCCTTTCTTCTCTCCTCCAAGAAGACAGACACACTGAGGGACCTGTGAATGATTATCCTCACGGAGGAGCTAATAGGCTCCCAGTGGGGAATACGTGTGTGTGTCTGTGTGTGTGCGCGTGAGAGGGCACATATGTGTAGGCATACCTCGTGATGCTTCACTACCGTATGCGTCAGCTGTTTCTCCTGCAGTGAGTAAACCTGCACACACAATGTGTGTGTGCACAGAGCCTGATAAGGCTGATGTGCGTGTTTGTGTGTTTGTGTGTCTTTCTCATTTCCTCCATGTAGAGATTACGGCCAAAGAGGAGATGAGATCTCAGTAGGAGGCGGCTGAGATTTCCTTTCCTCCTTTCTTCCTCTCCTCTTTATGACCCTCCTCCTCCTCATCTCCTGCTGGTCGCCTTTCACCTTCACTTTCTGCAGCTGCAGCTCCTGGTGTGTCTCCTCACGCGTCCCTCTCTCCGTCGGATTGATCTCATCCTCAGCCTGCTGGAAGCGATTAGCTTCATCTTCTATACATGTTTCACTTTGTCTCGCTGCGTCTGTCCAACAACACGGTGTCTCCAAACCCAATGATGTAACTGTGTTTACACAAAGGAGTCGTCTTTTGTTTAAATATGTTTCACCTGCAAAGGCTTTGCAAACATCTGACTACGCTGCTCAGACAACAGACTTTTCTGTGTTTTCCGGCCTTCGAGTTGCACAACCGACACGGTTTGTTATAATATGACATCATTACTTGAATGTACATGATGGAGAACAATGAGATATCAGCCACCGTGTGTCCGATAAGAGGCCGCTTCCTCCTCCACGGTCACCATGACGACAACCAAACAAACACGCACACAAACACACAAACACCTCATCGCCGAGGTCGGCCAATGGAAAAGTTATGAAGCGAATAAATCTTACGTTGGTTACGTTGGAATCGTCCAATCAGAGCGGCTGTGGCTTGTTGGGAAGAAACAGGATACGAAAATAACTAAATAAGAAAATAAGAAAATAGCATCATGTCAGCTGCAATTAAACTAACGAAATGCAATATATTAGACTTAATGGGGAAATGATATGTGGATACATATAAATAAAAACCCTTTCTGCAGAGTGTGTGTGTGTGTGTGAGCGTGTGTGTGTGTGTGTGCGTGCGCGCACACTCGGCGCGCTGTGGAGTCTACCGGGTATTTACAGGAAGTGGTAGCCAAACTAAGTTTATTATTTCTCTTCCTCAATCAAATCAGTGAGAGTGCAACATGTAGAACAGGACACCACTTCCTACACACTACACACACACACACACACACACACACACACACACAAACACACACACACACACACACACACAAACACACACACACGTGCACACGCTGCTATCTCGACTCACACATCTCCACGGAGAGGAAACCCGGTCAGACCTCACACCTACTGGTGCCATGTTGCACTGTGTGGTTGTGTGTGTGTTTGTGTGTCTGTGTGCGTCCTGGGTCGGCCGATGCTATTAGCCTCTCGCTGACAGAGAGGAAGGAAATAGAGTTCAGATGTAACTCTTTATGTAACATTCATCCTTACCGATGAACGTGATTAAACACGTGATGAGTTAAAAGCTGCGTTCCCGTCTTTCATCGAATGTCTCAGCGTCTCTCTTCATGTCACTTGTGACACTGAATCGACTTGTGAACTTATTATTTGTGACCTTGTTCTCGTTTGTCTCATGGAGCCGCTCCTCTTATCACAGCAAACGTTCTCCCGACATTCAGAGACTCTCCAACGTCCTGCAGTTTCACCGTTCGTGACCTTTGGCCTACGCGCCTGAAGCGGTTCGTCTGCGCATGTTAGACTCCTCCGAGACATGTGGACACTCAAAGACACGAGGCCTGTGTGTCTCCATGGAGTTTAAACCTGCTGGAGAACAAGTGGGAGGATGGAGAGAAAGATGGAAGCAGAGAGAAGACCATAAACCCCCCATCGAAATGTTATTGGGGGTGAGTGCATCTTTGGAAAGGTCAAGTGGACGTTGGACGGGCGTAAGTTACGTAGGTGGTCCAACAGAACTCCACCGGCGCTCCACCTCTGTCCCCCGAGACAGAAGCCTCGCATCATTTAATCCCATGAGGACCTGAACTTCACTAAATACAGCATGAAGTGTCCACAAGCACCACCAGGGGACACGCTGCGGTGTCCACAAGCACCACCAGGGGACACGCTGCTGGTGTCCACAAGCACCACCAGGGGACACGCTGCGGTGTCCACAAGCACCACCAGGGGACACGCTGCGGTGTCCACAAGCACCACCAGGGGACACGCTGTGGTGTCCACAAGCACCACCAGGGGACACGCTGCGGTGTCCACAAGCACCACCAGGGGACACGCTGCGGTGTCCACAAGCACCACCAGGGGACCGTGGCAGTGAGACGAGATGGAGAGCAGCACCAAGGAGACGTGAAAAGAGAAGGTGGGAGAGAACAATGAGAAAAGAAAAAAAGGCGAAAACAAAGAGATGAAAAACAGAGAAGAAGAAGTAACGAGAGGACGAAGGATGAAAGGAGAGGACGTCTCGTGTAGTTGTGTTTGTTCAGAGAAAATGAACAAATGACCTCTCCGACCGGCTGACGCACACACACACACACACACACACACGCGCACGCACACACACAGGGCGCGTGAGGACGTGTGAGGACGTGTGATCCGTCCACATCACATTATGAACGACTGTTGAAACGTCTTCACGTCACGCAGCTGCAGTGGCTGCGTTGCTCGGTGACCTTTGACCCCTCAGAGCTGCACTGGAAGCTTCTGAGCACCAACATGAAACTCGGTCAACTTTCTCCATGACGGATCTTTTTTATTGTCCTTACAATAATCACATCACTGCTTTGGTTGCAGTGAAGTTACTGGAGCGATATTTCCTCACAGAGTGCCAGTACACTTATTATGGGATATAAATCCCCATGAAATCAGTTCAAAACTCAAGTCATATTTTACAGAGCAAACGTCACATGACGAGGCGATCAGAGCGTAACGCTGCTGAAGAGTTACAATTATATTTATATAAAACTAATAGTACTACTGATGCACAACAATTACATGTGAATAAAACTACTAGTACTACTGATGCACAACAATTACATGTGAATAAAACTACTAGTACTACTACAATCCTGCACGGCTCATTTCACTTTCAGCTCAGGCAACACACACACTGCTGTGTGATCCAAAGGATACACTCTCTCTCACACGCACACACACACACACACGCACGCACACACACACGCATTGTGATGCCCAAAACAATGTGGAGGAGATGAAAGGGACCCAGAATACAA
>CM037920.1:905000-915000 GCA_021346845.1 Apeltes quadracus
TAACATGTGACCGCTGCTCTTTGTCAGGCAGGATCGCAGCGCCTCACACACACACACACACACACACACACACACACACATGTCCTGATTGGCCGAACCACCAGGAAGTGATCGAATGGAAGCCGCGTCATTTGATTTATATCGGGGGGGTTCCTGGCAATCACCTCACTCAGGACAGAAACCGGACCCGAACCCAGCGTCGCCGGTTAGTGACGCTGGACAGGTTCACTTCCACCATCAGCGACTTTTCATCCACGAGGTAAAAATGTGCAACGATGCGCGTCACATGTTCTGGATTCAAGCATTCATGTGTTTATTTTATCATTTTAAAGGTTGCTGTTTTATTTTTAAGAGCATTCTCACTCTAGATGATGATAGTATTTAAAAATGTGCTTTTAGAATCATTTTGAACTCCACTCCAGTGATTCTCCACTTCACTGCATGTGTGTGTGTGCATGTGTGTGTGTGCGTGTGTGTGTCCCTGTGTTTGCGTAACCTCCAGCAGGTCGTGTGTGTCCACATCAAAGTGTGAGCAGGTAGCTGTCTTTGTGCGCGTGTGCTAGTGTGCGTCCTCGGCAGCAGCGGTTCCATCTGTTTGTCATTATAATGCTGACAGAAGTGATACCCAGGTTAATTACCATGGTAACAGGTTAATAAGAGCAATTAAACATGACTGGACATACCGGGGGACACTGGCTTCACTCAACACACGCACGCACACGCACGCGCACACACGCCTGTAGACACGCACTGCGTGACCGTGTGATGAAGGACACCAAAGGAAGCAGCTATTAGAGTAAACGGTGACGGCGGCGCATGAATGGGACGCCTATGTGCTGCGTCGGACCGAAGCAGGAAGGGGACAGGAAGCCTCTGACAGCTGGGGGCGGGGCTTAGGCCTGACGGGCACTGAGGGAGTGTCTGTGTGTGTCTGTGTGCGTCTGTGTGTGCTGGACTCGTGGGGATAATCCCGAGTAGGACCTCTTGCCACGTGGCTCGAGGAGGGACAGGGCGAAAGGCCAAGTCATGCACACGCACACACACCTGCACGTACACACATGCACACGCACACACACACGTGCACGCACACGTGCACACACAGCAGACTCCAGGATCCAACTGGAATTCCAGATTGTTGCTGCGTCCCCACTGGACCTTCACACACATGATTAAGTGTGTGTAGCTGCATGTGTGCGTCGGTGCTCGTGTGTGTCCACCTCCCACAGCAGCACCATCAATCTGCATCGGTTGGAGGTGGAAAGCTGGAGCTGATGGATTTATCTGCGTCTCCAGCGTCCAGCGGCCCGTTCTGCTGATGCAAGACGTGTGTTGGATTCGCTCGGTTAACACATCACATTCGGACGGAGGACAGAAACACTTAAATCTCTGCTCAGTACTTTGAAACCACAGGAGGTCGATCTTCAGAAACTCTGGAGATGATTCATGGTTGAAGGAGAGCCTTGGTCAGGTATGTATTTAATGAAGAAAGCTTTTGTTTTGCAACTATTAGAGATAATACTTGAGTTTCAAATGTCGTCTCGTGGATGTGAGAGCAGCTTTCAAGCTCGATTCACATTTAGCGGATCATCTACTGTTACTGAAATGTAAATGTTTCAAAGGGTCGGACCAGATCGTATTCTCATGTTTTCTTTTGACCGATACGGAAGGTCTCTACGTTGGCAGACAGGAATGTTATTAACCCTTTATTAGTACCGCGTAAGTTATGACTGCAACATTTTAATATCCCCCTTGTATCATTTAATTAGAAGCTATTTCTACCGCTTTCCTCTCTAAACCTCTTTTCCTCTGCATTAACCAGCCATTAGTTTATTCCCTGCTCGATATGGAATCTATTTGTCAAAACATGACGTATTGAAATGAAAATCACTCGTGTGGCTCTGAGAGATGAATTATTCTGGCGAGTCGCAGGACGCCAGTAGCAATAACACGAGAACAGCTCCATCGCCTCGCTGTGGTGGACAGAAGAGGGACCAGACGGAAGATGGAAGCTGTTTTCCAGCTTGTTTCAGAGCTGCATACGAACACATGAAGTCCAGCGAGCTGAGAAACAGCCTCCATGTTTAGAACTGCCTCTATTTTCTTTTCGCTCTCCTGCTGCATCACGTTTCCATCGCACGGCGAATCGAACGCCACCGAGCGCCGAGGCCCCGCCCACTTTAGCAGCAAACTAACCAACCGCCTCATTACGCACGCTCATTGTTTCAATGCGACTTCCTCCCCCTTTTCTTTCTGTCTGACAATCAGCGTTCCTGATTTCAGTGTGTCTTATTTTATAGAACCAGAAGAGGCGTCTCGTTCTGATCGCTCTCTTTCTCTTCATCACAATGATTCATTCAATAACGCCTGTTACTCTGCCAACAGCGGAATCCATTAAAGATACAGACGCTGCTGCTGTTATTGAACAGTGATGGAGGTATTCGTTCAAAGGGTCAATCATGTTGCACCCCGGCTCATTGGAATCAGGCCGCTGTGGTTAATCACGCCTGCATGTTGACACACACATTTGTTTTCCCTCAGTTGTGAGGACATTTCATTGGCTCCTTGTTCTAATGCGACTAAAACGACCTTCACAGACCCTGAAATCAATGTGTGTGTGTTAGAGGGAGAAAGAGAGAAACAGAAGGGCTGGACTCATTTAGTATTCATTCCTTTTCTGCTGTGTTTCTAAATCCCTCGTCAGTGAATCAGTCAGCTCTTGATTTAATGACAGAATCAACGAGCATCGCCTGATGAAAGAGGCGGTTGGAGAGATCGATGATCAGCGCCGCGTCCCGTAGAGCTGCTGACAGTAATCAGACGCTTCATGATGTCGTTTCAATGGAACTGATCGGTTTGTCTTTATGTGGGGACGAGGCACCGCTGGACTAACGGAGGTCGACCCTGATCGGTCTGGGACGGGACGGTTCGGTCGCTCGGTTCAGATATGCACGGCTCCTCCTTCACCAAATATATGAGAGAAAAACACTTAATAGAAACACATCTGTCATCTTCTCGTAGGAGCCTCATGAAACCCTCCCTTATGAACTATTCGCTGCTCTACACCGCTCCGTTAAATCACAGGACTACGTGAGCACATTATGAGCATTTAGCTCTCTTCAACTGTCCCAGGACCAGCGGATTAACGACGCGTTGAAATACGTGCGCTCAGTCCAGGAATGCTGATTCTCACTTGAAGGTTCTGTATCTCCTGGAGATACGAGTAGAGGCCGTTTCCACGGCACTAGATCTTTACCGTCGGATCTCACCTCTCGGCCACGTCAGGCAGAAACGTGTGTGTGAATCACGTGCGTGTGCGTGTGCGTGTGCGTGTTATCTTCGAGGGCAGGGCCGTGTTGTTGCAGCAGCCTGCAGGTCCCAGCGCCATAAATCACAGCTCGCATGTGTTCAAAGCCAACACCTGTTACTAATCACCATCAATGAGCAGCACAGAGGAGATACTCTTACACGCTCGTGTGCACACGCACACACGCACACGCACACACACGCACACACACGCACGCACGCACACGCACGCACGCACGCACAAAGGCCGAGCTACAGGGAGGACAACAAAGCAGCTGTGATTGATACGTCAACGGAGGCCGAGGATGCAGAGACACACACACACGCACACACACACACACGCACACACACACACACACACACACACACACACACACACACACACACACAGGAGCAGCTGAACTTTGATTTTAACTTTAATAGAAGCAGAAACTGAGAGGTGAGGACAGATGGAGACGTGGTGAGGAAGGAATGGAGGAACCGAGGAGACGCTGCCCCTCCATTGGCCCACCTGACCTCCATTCAGAGGTAAAGTGATCTCCTCGCTGTCCCGTCTCCACCCACACGTGCAAGCCATCGTCCTCCTTTAAACGGGACGAAGAGGAGGCTGATAACTTATGCCATGTAGATTATTACACATGGATGGTAGAAGATCCTTTAACCACGGTTTGGTCGTTTCTTTGCGGCGGGTGGGGTTTCTCCTCCGGTGTGAACGGATGAAGCGAGCAGACGGAGCTCTGCGGGGGTGAAGGGATGGACAAGCAGCATCCAGCGCGGATACTTTACGGCTGGTTTTATCAATACTTCCAGAAGTGGCCAGCAGACGGGACGAGGCGGTGATGGATGGAGGCACACGTGGGTGGAGGAGATCGGATGGATGGTGTTTAAAACACGGCCCCAGCTGTTGTGTGGTACTAATCATAATGTTACGCCAGCACTCACTCCGCCTGCACACAGCGCACCAATATTTGGGTTATTACCTTTGTACTTTTATTCTTTCCTCTGTTTTCTCCCCCTCCTCCCCCCTCCCCTGCTTCCTCCTTTCTCCTCCCTTATTAAGTCCTCGTTTCTGACCCCCTCCCCCCCCGTTCTGCTGCGTGTTAGTTCTGCTGGTTTCAAGCGATCGGCGTGGATGATCACTAGCAGACCTGATGAAGGACTAGTGAAGAGGAGAGAGAGGAAGATGAAGAAAGATGAAGAAAATCGGTATACAAAGTAGTTACGATGGAAACGATTGGAACGACGAAAAAACGTCGACCTTTCGTACGGTTGGTCGAGCTCTTGTGAAACATGTGACATCGTGAAAAGATGACATCGCGCTTGTGCCTGTTGCATTGATGAAGTATTGGATGTTCACGCCGACACAGAATAATAAATGACAGAAAGTCATCAATGCTTACTGATAAAAGTATCTCATAACTCAGCAGCGTGAATGAAGGAGATGTGGGAGCTTCATGCTTGTGTCCATGAGACGTGTCTTTGTCTTTTCACTGCCCCCTCCTTTAGCCCCCCCCCCCCCCCCGGGCCATCCCACACAGGTCAATGTGCTCAGTGTGTCGGGCCGACGTAGCGTGAAGCAGCTTAATTCGGGCCGCATTGCTTTCCTTTGCTCCGAAGCAGATGGGTGTCGGCTTGAGAACGACTCAATCGGGCAGACGTGGACTCGGGGGGGTCGGGGGGGTCGGGCAGATGGGGGTGAGGAGGCAGGTGGTCCGGTGGGCTGCATTAACCTGTGTGAGAGCCACATGACCTGTCGTCTCATCGCTGTGCCAAAGCCCACAGCCCCCCTGCTGCTGCAGGACGGGAGACAAAGAGCCGATGAAAAGACTCGCTTTGAGACGCGTCTGCCGGCGTTCCCTTTACGGTTAAACTCCATTTGTCCGGTAATAACGGCCATTTCCAGGAACCCCGTCTGCCACCACAGACACACATTCTGTGCTCTGGAAGCACACACCGCGCAGCGCGTGAGGTCATCGGCGTGATGGATCAGGGGCGACCTGAGAGGCGGCGGCCCTCCTCGCCACCGTTCGGAAAGACAACAAATGGCTTTCAGCCGTGACTGTTGGAGCACATCTGGAGCACAGCTGCCTACACTGCGTCTGTGTCTCTGTGTGTGTGTCATCAAAGGTCACCTCCGCTCGCACACACACCTCCGCTCGCACACACACACACATGCATGGTATAACGGCCTTCTTCTGAGGCATCAATGAAGAAAGAAGATATTTTAAAGGTGTCTTTTATGACTCGTTCATTCAAAAAACATAAAAACCTGATAAACGAATAAACGAATGACTGAAGTCGTTTCAACACTTTCAAAGGTCTTTAAACATAATGTGCAATAGCTGAACCATCAGGGAGACACGTTCAGCGTCGGGTGGGAGGAGCAAAGAGGGAGTCACATGACAGAACAAGAGGTCAGCATGAGAGAGAGAGAGGGAGAGAGAGAGAGAGAGAGAGAGAGAGAGGTTCAGGGTTCCAGGAGGATCCACCACGCTGTGTTTTAACACAACGCTCCTACATATATTTTTTGTCAAACATTAGTGAAATGACACTAATGATTGAGTTTGAATCGCCTCGCAACACGGCTGCAGAAGGTCGTCCACACACACGCACACACACACACACACACAGGCAGACGCACACACACACGCACACACACACACCCACTGGGTCAGGAGGTAGCAGAGCTTGATTGGGGCTGGTAGAGGACCAGGTGTGTGGACCTGGCAGCCTGGTGGGGCAGGAAGAGGACTGCTTGGGCTCTGGGGTTTTTGTGTACGTGTCAAGTGGAGGGGGGGCATTCGGGGGCATTCGGGGGCATTCGGTGTAATTAACGAGAACAAACGTACTGTTTGGACTACTTGACGGTTTAAGTGTCCTTGTCAGCGGGAAAAAAGATCAAACGACTTCTTTTCTTTGTGAAAGTTTCTGTAACGGCGTCTAATAACAAACGGCTCCGTGAGCTTCTTCACCGCGATGAAGTCTGTAGACCAGCGTGTTCTTCAGAGACTGTGTCCGTTCATCATGAGGCCTTTATTCATTTTCCAATAAAAGACTTTTTAAAACGATCACATAAGAGGTTATGACTATTTGAATATTTATTTATCACCATTAAAGGGAGTGAATTAGGAATCATCAGCTTCCCCTCTGATCACTGGAGCTCCACCACACAAACATCTCCTTTCTGTGACGAAGTGGAGTGAAAGTTGCTGAATGCACTTCACTGAATCTGCAGCTCCGTGCAGCTCCGTGCAGCTCCGTGCAGCTCCATGCTGGTTACCCTGAGCGCTCTCACCGGGCCGATGATGGTCTGTGACAGATGAGGGGGGAGGACCTCTGTGAGGGGGGAGGGAGGGGAGACATCAAAGTGAATCCAGCTGGTAGTGATCCTAACCTCCATGCGGTGGGACGCGACCCCCCCGTCCCCCCAACACACACACAGAGGCCCGACAGACCGTCCCGCACAAATGCTGCAGGGGGAACGTGTGTAAAAGCAAAGAGGGAGAGTGTGTGTGTGTGTGTGTGTGTGTGTGTGTGTGTGTGTGTGTGTCATTCTGAACCCTCGGGTACCTTTTCACCTCGAGGTCAGAGGTCAACGGGGCAATCAAAGCCAGCTTCCCTCTGCTCCCCGCCCAGACACGTCCTGTGTGCGCGTCTGCCTGGCTATGTGTGTGTGTGTGTTTCTCCCTACAGCTATCCGTTTCCAGGTGCCCGTGTGTGCGTGTGTGTGTGTGTGTGTCGTCCTGAAGTCCACAAGAAGCCGTCATGAAAGAGATTCGAGGTGTCTGCATCGTAAAGCAGTCGACAGTTTGTAAAGTAACACTAAGACGTGTGTGTCCTCGATCGCACAACTCAGCTAATGTGCACAATTTACTTTAATTTGGTTTACAAGTGGATTCAAATAGTCCGGTTGTTTATTAGTTCTTACTTTTAAAACATGTATGCCATTACGTTATGGACACTCACGTGCAACAAGTTGTGCTACCAAGGTGAGGTGTTCAAGGGCGAAGGTCTCAGGCCGGTGCCCGGGGACAACTGGAGCCACAGGTGCTGCCATTACGGCGTGACGCCATGACGCCATGGCGCATGTTCAGTGTGCAACATTGTGGCTCCTTCCATCAGGCCGGTCAGAACACACGACTCTCTTCATCACATGACGTGGCGGCATGTTCGATTGGCTCCTAGTTTATGGTGCCGCCACCTGGACGCTCGCCGCCTTGCTCAACGGCACGAAAGGCCTGGAAGTGTCAACGAAAGCCAACGCAGCACAATCACCTTTGGGTGGTCTTTGAAAAAAGACACAACGCGGCAGACACACACGCAGCCCGTGAGCGCTGCACACACTCATTACGCGCACACACACACGCACGCACACGGCTCTGTAAAGTTCCCTAATGGTCTCCTCGGGTGCTGAGGGGATACTCGTGTTCAGCACATGAATTAGCACCTCGACCCCGATGAGCGCACACGTTACGGGTCTGTGCAGGATGCCGTCATCGAGCCGCTGTGTCTGTGTTCCTCGGTGTTTGTGTAGCCTTTGTGTACGTGGATGATGTTATCCCCGCAGTGCGTGAGTGGGTACTTATGTGGGTGTGAGTCTGTGAGTGTGTTTCACCCTAAAGCCAACATTTGCCTTCTGAGGGGAGGCGGCGAGTTTCTCCACATGTTTCTCATTGTTCCGCACACATTCGTGAGGCCCGTCTGCATTTCTGAAGGGGGAGAAGGAGCAGAGAGATAAAAAGAACGAGCTTATTCCCCGTAGAGATGTCGGATCAGAGCGCTGCCTTGTTTCACAACCAGCCGGGTTAGTCGGACTAATACCCAAGACCTGACAGAGTTCAGCTCACCTCGACCCTCCGTCCTCACACACAGACGCAGAGACGTGTCCCTACGCACGGCCAGGAAACAGAGAGTCCGGCCAGCTGGCGCGCCGTGAGGACGCGGGACACAAAGCGCAAAGACTGAGAGAGTCAAAGGTGGATGGAAAGAGGGCGGGGCCAACGGAACGACAAAGTCAAAGAAATACGGTTTTTACCTCCACAGGCAACAGATCAGCCAGCAGCCTCGTCTACACGCTCTGCACAACCTACCGGGCCTGTGCTGCATCCATGTGTGCGTGTGCGTGTGCGTGTGCGTGTGAGACGGCCACCGAGTGTGAACAAGCAGCAGCTGGTGAAAAGTGAGAGAATGACGAGGTGTTCTGGATATATAGTTGTAGACAAAGCGAGTCTATATCTATATATCTGTAGATCTACATAGAGATCTATAGATCTCTACACAGGACGAGATAGCAGAGCGATTAGTTCGGATGAGGAGAGACGAAGATTATCAGAAAAAGGAAAAAATAATAAAACAAAGAAAGATGGAAAGAATTGAAGGTAAAGATTGAAAGTTGAAAAACAAGGTGTTGTGCACACACACATACACGCACACACACACACACACACACACACACACACACACACACACACACATGCTTGAAATAGAACACTGCCTTATGCCACCCAAGTGCAAAAACACACAAAGGAAAGTTCCTCATTTAGAAAAAACTGAATGGAAAGCGCACACACACACACACACACACGCACACGCACGCACACACACACACACACACACACACACACACACACATTCCTCTGTTAACCAATATGAACATTTATGGAGGGCTGGTGTTTGTGTGTGTGTGTGTGTGTTTGTGTGTGCGTGTGTGTGTGTGTGTGTTTGTGTGTGTGTGTGTGTGTGTGTGTGTGTGTGTGACTGATTGAGACTGGATCATATTCACATTCTTTTGGGTTGAAGACAACAACGAATGCAAAGTGTGTGTGCGTGTGTGTTTTTGTGTGTTTTTGTGCTTTGGCTGTATTTGTTTGTGTAAATGTGTGTCTGTGTATCCAGACCCACATGAGCGATGTCGGATACAACGTCCATTTACACCACTACGTGTGTGCGTGTGTGTGTGTGTGTTACTGTGCGTTGTGTGTGTTCAAACAGCAGTCAGCAGTTATTAGTTAGTGAAGTCAGGTGACCTGAGATGCTCGTGGTTTTGTTGAGGAAGCACAGAGACGGCAGAACGAATGACTGCAGCCATATAGGGAATGAGTCTTGACAGACACGTGTGTGTGTGCGTGTTTGTGTGTGTGTGTGTGTGTATGTGTGTGTCCGGGACAGAAGGAAGAACGTCCACCGGCGGGTTAAAGTTCTCAGAGCCAGCGGATGAAGCTAATCATCACAGCGTAATTACACAGAACCGCAGCCGAGGCCTTGGGATGCGAGTGTCGGTTTGACCAACCAGGTGCAACGTCTCCACTCGACACTCTGGGAAGAAGAGGAAGACATTTGTTCTCCTTCCTGGAGCCCGAATGACAGCGAAAGAGAAGAAGAAACACAACGAAGAGCGAGGACACACGGCGGGCTGGGAAGCAGCTCCCAGAGCGCCGTGTGTTCAGGTCCTAGCGGAGGTCTACCTGTCACCTGTGTGTGTGTTTATCAACTGGCCTCATCGCCCTCTCATTCCCTTCCTCCCGCCTTCCTTCTCTCCCTCTCTCTCTTTTCCATCCCTAAAGCAGCAGAAACAACACAAAGGGGTCAGAGGTCAAACCATCTGTCACTATATGCAGACGGAGAGAAGCTGAGAGCAGGTAAAGGAGGCCAAGATGTCCGGTAGAAGCGAAATAATCGGCTCCGTTTGCATCCGACA
>CM037920.1:920000-937500 GCA_021346845.1 Apeltes quadracus
ACACAAAGTCACGGATGTGCACGAAGCTGTGAGACAGAGACAGACAGACAGGTGATGTTTTGAGTGTCCTGCTTCAGTGACTCCCCTCGTCTTTCTTTTGGGGATCCGTCTCTGATCTGAGAGCCAAACGAAGCAGCTTTGCAGCAGAAAGGTGAACTTTGTGCTTTGTACTCTTTCTATTTGCCTCCTGTGCTTATTACTGATGTCACATGTCACATCGCTGCTTCGATTGGCCCGAGCAGGGAATCCGAAGTGAGGAGCTACTGTTTGACGCGTGTTAAACGGTGGCCATGTTTCTCAGTCTTCAGGTCGCTGCAGAGGAGCAGGGGGACGGACTTCGGTTCCCTCAGAGTAGGAAGCCTCCGTCTGCTTTGTGACTCGATCACCGGCGTGCGCATGCTGATCTGCTGATGAGCTTAGCAGACGGCTTGTGCTGGTGGGGGCCACAGGTCTCCTGCTGGGCTTTAAATGCACTGGTCAGCCACTGGGAAAGTGCTTATTTCTCTCCAACAGCTTTAAATGACAGATATGAATGTGTGCTGACAGGATGGGACGGTGAGCCTTTGTGTCGCGCTAACTACTCGCAGGCAGCACGTTCATGCAAGAAACAAACCAAAGGCATAAAGACTGGAATAGAAACACGGCTGTTAAGTCCAAGGACGGCTGCAGGCGACGCGGCAGCAGGAAGTTGTCTCTCGATATCGTGTGAAATCAGGCTTCTCGTGCAGCATCGAGTAGTAAATTGAAACCAATCGAATCATAAAAACAGCAAAACCTCTTGACCAGGATAAAAAAAATTAAAAATGACACGGTTTGGTGAATAAACAAGGTGCACATTGACGGGGACAAAGGTGTCCTTTGAAAGTCCTGTGTTTGACCTCCTCCCTTCCTGGACCTCCAACAACTGGGCTTCGTTTATGGGAAGGTCCTTTATACTGCACAGAAACCTCTCCATGTGTCGACTAATCCAGAGAAAGGAAGGAGAGGAAAAGGGAGGCCGACCAAAAGAAAGGCGAAATAAAAAGATAAAAGTAAAGCCTCGACCTTTACAGTTAATACTGAAGGCTCACAGAAAAAGAACAGAAGGAGAAGGAAAGTTCACTAGTGAGAAATAAAACCCCTCAGTATCACGGATACTTTACTCTGAGCTCATCTTTAAAGAGGACGGACACAAAGGGAGGAGGACGGAGGACACAGAGACATTCTCTCCTGGTTCATTCCATCATCTGCAGAGCGGAAAACGTAAGATGGCGCTTCAGATTGAAAACAAATGTCTGTGTGTGTGGAGCAGAGGAAGGATCCACAGTTTGAGGAAGACGATGGAGACAGAAGCCCATTGGACAACTGGTCTTAAATATTAGCTGTGTCCCATTAGGCCCGTCCCCCGTGTCCTCAGACCGCCGGGCCGCTGCGTCTCTGAACACAGATCAGATGTGTTTACTCAGCGATAAAGCATCCGTCACATGGAGGAAGGAATCCAGAGAGCAGATTAAAGGCAGAGGATGAAGAATGAATCAGAAGAGTCCATAAACAACCCCCCTCTCCCCCATCCCTCCCTTCCAAACCCCCCCCCCCACGACACAGAGCTCCCAGCGCAGCTACGTCTACTCGAGCCTCAGGTGTGCACGTATGTGCGGTTGCATGTTAAAGGTAAACAACCGTACAAGTCTGGAGGAGCACTTAGACAAAAAGCACACACACACACACACACACACACACACACACGCACACACGCACACACGCACCATGTCAGGTCCACTTAAGGGCCTTTGGGGTCAGCGCTGAGTGCCAGGTGTCAGGGGAGTCGTGCGTTACCTCCATGCCGTCGCTCTTGACCTTTGACCCCGCAGGCCGCCGGCCGTGACTATTTGCAACCAGCCGAAGCGAACGCATCAGCTGCGTTGCCCCACAAACAGGGACAGACGCAAAGACGGCGAGCGACCCTTTAAGCTCCGCCCACACACAGGAGGCGCAGCTCAAAACATTCTCTATACCTGTTAGGCAGAAGCCTTTGGAGAAAACAGTAAACTCTTACATGCTGCACACTGAGACGTGAGTAGATGATCTTTGATAATACATCTGTAATGATGTTTTATCAAAGATCATCTAAAAGAGGATCTCCTGCACGTCACAACGTTTTTCACCCCCAAAAAATAAAATAAAAAGCAGCAACCATCCTTCTCTTGAAAGTGAAAAAAAGCATCCGCTGTACCAGAAGTTGCTGCGTTGTCATGGCAACTGTTTCCACAGCAGAGAGTGACAAAGTTGTGATTAGGCAACTGGGCTGGCGACTAATTACGGGATATATTTAAAGCTGTAATGAGTGTGTGCAATAACTAACTAACTAACTTACTTAGAAGTGGCCCACACACACACACACACACACATACGCACACACACACACACACACACACACACAGACAGACACACACAGAGAGAGGGGCCGCATGGACAGGAAGTCTGCACTCGTGTTTGCATGGCTGTTGTTCACTGACCCATTGACGGCATGAGGGAGCTGTGCGTGTGTGTGTGTGTGTGCGTGTGTGTGCATGTGTGGGCATGTGTGTGTGTGTGTGTGTGTGTCCGCGTCCCAGTTCAGTTTGCACTCAGCAGATTTCATTAATGTGTCTCCTCAAGGACTCTTTCATCTCTCCGGAAAGGTAGAGTGCTTCATTTACCAGCCAAGAAGCTGAAACTACTGCTATTATTATTAGAAGTACCTCCAGAATTAGACTCGTGATAAATAGAGGCTGTGTGTGTGCGTGTGTGTGTGTGAGATGTGTGCGCGTATAGGAAGTCATTTAAAGTAGTACAAAGAGGAGGAAACACTTTAGAGGGAAAGAGGGATTATCTGCGGGAGAGAAGGACGCTCCTTTTATTACCCATTAAGTATTTGAATCCTCAAAGAGAAGCATTTATTCTGTCTTCGTAGGAGGCCAGGCGATACGTTCTGAGCGTTTGTTCGTGCCGTTATCTTGGCAATTCAAACAGAAAGCTTGATTTGCAGTACAGCTCAAGGCGAATGCCACTAATGAGCATTTTAGAGTATAAATAACCAGAAGAAAGCAAAGCCATGGCTTTTCTCTCTCTCTTCAGATCTACTGGGATTAATAAATACTCTAATAGAGAGAAGAGCTGGCCTTTTAAATCTATCACTGCTGAGCAATTCTTTTTATAACAGCATTCCAATTGATGAACTCCCCCTAAAAACTCCCAGAGTGCATTAGTCACTAACGAGCTCTTTAGCAGAGGCAAACACAGCGCTTAAAGGAAGGAAGCCTTCACTTACAAGTTGTATCCCCGACAGGGAAACACGCAGCGGATTATATGACATTGCATATATAACATTATACTACGAACATCGGACACAGGCAGAGCCGCTCAGCACATGAAGTAATGAAGTACGCAGACACGTCGGATAACGAGTGGCTGAACGTGATCTATCGCCAGCCACATGCTTTCCAACGTGATCTAAACTGCCGAGACGTCAAGCGCGCTGTGGGAGGAGACGGAGCCTCCGCCGGCTGTCAGCCGCTGGAAACTAATGTTGGCTGAGACAAAGAGCGGAGAGGAAAAACCATGTGATTCATGTCGGTGTTGATTGTTGCCTTACTCTCACCTGTCTCTCCTTCCTCCTCACACTGACATTCATCTTCCCCTCTCGTCTCCCTGCCTGTCTGCTGCCGCGCACGTGAGACAACGACAGAAACAAACCGTGGTGTCACGGCAACGACGCAAAATCCCATTTGGGTCCTTCTCTAAAGAAGAGATGAACAATAAGAGCGCATGCACGCACAGCTAGCATGGCTAGCTCTAAAGACTACCTAGCGAGCACATAAAGACAGAGCGGGAGAACATGAAAGTAACACGAAGAAGGATGCGATGATGACAAAGATGACGCACAATGTCGTCGTTGATGACTGCTGTGCTGAAACACGCGGTCAAGTTTTCCAAATCGGGAGCTTAGACACTCGACTCCAGAGAACGTTTGCGCGACCCATAATTATACACCCTGATATGGTTTAGACCCTCTTAGACACACGCAAACACAAACACACAACGTCTGCCAATCCGGACTCTAGATTTCCAAAGTCGGGCCCCACAGAGTGTGTGTGTGTGTGCGTGTGTGTCATCTAATCTGTGTGTGTGTGGTCCACAGAGCGTGTGTCATGGTTGTGTGTCTGTCCATCTCACGAGTCTTCTGGGCAGACTCAACTGCTTTGTTGCCGTCCGACCGGTCCAAAGAACAGGCGGATCGCTCGAGTAAAGAAAGAAGCAACCGGGAACCTCGATATCCAAGACAACCGTTTGTTTGGAAGAAACGCAGGTAAAAGAGATTGTGGCACACTTCAACTCCATCGAGTAACATATTAATAATCTCAACCAACTCAACCAACCAAGCAAGCTGCATGTCTGTACTATTGAGGCTGCATGTCTGTACTATTGGGGCTGCATGTCTGTACTATTGAGGCTGCATGGATATTCTATTGAGGCTGCATGTCTGCACTATTGGGGCTGCATGTCTGTACTATTGAGGCTGCACGTCTGCACTATTGGGGCTGCATGTCTGTACTATTGAGGCTGCATGGATATTCTATTGAGGCTGCATGTCTGCACTATTGGGGCTGCATGTCTGTACTATTGAGGCTCCATGTCTGTACTATTGAGGCTGCATGTCTGCACTATTGAGGCTGCATGTCTGTACTATTGAGGCTGCATGTCTGCACTATTGAGGCTGCATGTCTGTACTATTGAGGCTGCAGGTCTGTACTATTGAGGCTGCATGGATATTCTATTGAGGCTGCATGTCTGTACTATTGAGGCTGCATGTCTGCACTATTGAGGCCACCAACCCTTTCTGACCCTGGATAAACATACTGTCGTCATCTTTTTTTTCATGATCAGGAATGTAGGTTTCTTTGTAGAAAGGAGAGTAAACCCGAAGGGGAAGTTAACACGGCCCACCGTGAGCTCGCTGCACAACAACATGTTGTTCATCAGAGAACATAAAGTTAAGGACACCTTTCCTAAAACAAGGTGACCACATGCCCTGCAGCCTCTTGGATGTACCTCCATGTGCTCCGTGTGTGCGTTCACTTATCTTAAAACACTACAAAGACGGACTAATGAAAGCCACCTGTCTGTGTGTGTGTGTGTGTGTGTGTGTGTGTGACTCACTCTGCAAATATGGAAGAAATGCTAAATATGCCGGAGAGAGATGATAGAAGACGTACAGTTCATAAGAACACCCTGATAGTGAAAACTAAAAGACCACTAACTTTTTATTTAACCGTTCATTTAACAGGCTGCTCGACAAGCTTCTTCTTCGGCGGGCGAAGCCTGACGTGCGGTGATGTCATCGGCTATGAATGCGAGCGCAGTCTGACACACGTGTGTCCTCGGCCTGTGGCTGGCACGAGGCGTTGTACACACACACACACACACACACACCTGCATGCATGTTGGCAGGTCATTGAGAACCTTGTCAGTGAGGTGGCGTGTGTATGCGTGTGTGTATGCGTGTGTGTGTGTGTGTGTGTGTGTGTGTGTGTGTGTGTAGACGTGGTTGTGCTCGTGTCAGCCAACAGCTCCTCAGCCGTGTGTCCAACACCTTGTAAAGGACAGACGCCGTCTCTGCTTTTTCCCACTAAATTGTCTTCCCCTCCCGAACGACGTCGTAAAACTGCGACACGAGTCGGGCGGTTTGATCGCCACCCGCTGTGGTCGTGGGTTTGATTCATGTTCATTTCCTCCACGCGATCACGGTGACGCAGCTCGATGGAGGCCTTCACTTCCTGAGAGAAAGAGAAAGGAACGAGCAGCTTCCCTCCGCTGTGGTCACAGGATTTTATTTTCAAATGGCGGATGAGTCGCCGCCGCTGGAATCCTTCTAGGGCGGCTAGACCCCTCCGGTTGGTGTCGATCTGCCCGGTAATCCTCTCGCGGAGGATGTCAAGCAGTCGCGGCCGGTGACATTATCCCTGAGGTGACCACTTGAAAGAGGCCTGCAGGCCGCCGGCGGCTCAGACCTCAGCGGCGCCCGGCACCACCTGGCGCTTCAGCTCGGCCTGCTGCTGCTCGTTCATCCCGTGTGATTCTACTGGCCTGCTGCTTCTTATGGCCACTGCGTCTTCACTAGTTGTCGTCAATGAATGAGTAGATGTGTGTTAGATGTTGTTTTATGAATAAAAAGCTAAATGCACAACGTCATGGGGTGTTATATTTATGACTTATACAACAAACTCCCAAAATGCCGTCTCTTCTCACTGTGCGATGTGTCACTGGAGCCCGTCTCTTCCTCGCTCTTCCTCCTCCTCACTGTCTTTGTGTCGGTTGCGTTCATTTTTCCTCTTCCTCTTTCTCTCAGTGTCGCGTCTACCTCCAAAGTTTATTTCTCTTTTGTCGGTGTTGCTGTTTATTGATGTTCGGTGGTGGAGAAAAACGTTTCCACACATCAAACATCCGTCGCCCGTCATCATCATCATCATCATCATCATCATCATCATCTCCTGCTGGCACTTGATATTTATTTTTCATTGTCTTTCTTTCACTGAGGTCCTGAATACCAGTCGAGATGGAGCCGTTTAGCAGGCTGAGTATTTGGGCTGCAACAAAGCTGCAGCTTCTACCACTTAATCGTGCAGTAAATTAGTGTTTATTCCAGTTACCTCCAACACAAGGTTTACATTTACTTCTAAATATAATGAACAATCTGCTACGCGGTTTGTGGTTAAAAACCGAGTAATCGACTTTGAGCTGAAAATAAAAGTTGCTCTCGCGGAGTCACATGTTTGTTTTATCGTTCAACTCGGCTCTCTCTCCACCACGTTCGGTGTCCTAGACAGTAAAAACCATGTGACCTGAAGGAGACGCCGATATCACAGGCTGATGGATTTGTTTACAGCAAAAGCCTCGAGTGGTTTGCGTCGATGTCGCGCCGCCTGAAGTCCGACACGGCGGCACACTTTCCCAAAGAGGAGGTCAAAGTGGAGCAGCAGAGCACAAGTAGAGATGTGGAGGCGTCCGCTGTTTGTGCGGCGACTCGTTTGTCTTTGGCTGTGACGGACACGCCGAGGTCACAAGGTCGCAGGATCGCACCACCCGTGTGCCGCTGCACTTGTACATGACGAGTTCACAATGAGGGCTTTTCTTTAAACACTGTGTTTGTTCAGCTCCTCTTTCTCGTCACACTTTACATTTTTCATCGCACGTAGTTGAATAAATGTAATAAATAACAGCTGATTGTGGGTTTTCAAGCCGACTGTGTGTGTGTGTGTGTGTGTGTGTGTGTGTGTGTCTCTGCGCCGCTGAGAAGTGAGATCAGGCTTCAAAAGCAGAAGAACAAACACAAGCACAACATCGACCGTCCCCCGTTTACCAGCTGGTTACCAGGGAGGTTCAGGAGGAGAAAGAAGAGCAGAAATAAAGTTTCCTATTTCTCCGTTTAAACAAAAGGACGCACATTCCTGCTGGACACTAACACAAACACAGCGGCTCTCTTGCGCGCACATTCTCACCCGTGAGAAGAATTCTCAACCCAAACAAGATAAACCCTTCTGTTTGTAACTTGATTTGAACAACATACACAAACGGTCACAGCTTTTTAAGGATCTCTAATTATCTTCCTCCACCTAAAAATAACTCCAACTCATCTTTTCATTTGCTGTCAAGAGAAAATGCAGTTCATCCGTTCGCCTTCATTTGGGTACCGATTCCGCTCATCTCTTCATTTGCAAGATAATCGGTGATCGGATGGAAACGTCTCTCACACGCACACAAACGTTTAGTGAAGCTGTACAAAACTAACCAATGCAGAGCTATTTCAAAGTTCAAACTGCTATGTTTGAGTTTAACAGGTGGAGCCCCGACTGTTACGTAAAACCATCAGAAAGGTCCTTTCTTTTTTAGAGATGGAGGGCGAGAAAGGTGGAGAGAGAGAGAGAGAGAGAGAGAGAATGCACACACTGTGAGTCTGTGTGATGTATAAATACATCGTGGCTGTGCGGTGTTCTGTATTTAGAGGAGGCCTCTCACCCATTCATGTGGCTCCCTCCCTCCCTCCCTTTGCATCGCTCCATCACATGACCTAACCCTCTGCGTCACGCATCATCACGCAGTTCACAATATCCATACAAGGTTCTTCCAGAGAATAAGAACCAATGTTAAAGGTTCAATTGTCTTCTGACGGTATTTGGTGATTTACAGTCTTGTCCTCTCTCTCTCTCTCTCTCTCTCTCTCTCTCTCTCTCGCTCTACCACGAAGCCACCATGAACGGACTGCAGGACTGTAAACACTGAGCCAATGCCGTCGTTTCACTCGCTTCATGGAGTCTGGAGGGATCCGCCCCAAACACAGGGGTCGTGTGTCTGAACACTGCTACAGGTGCATCCTTCCTAAAATAACTACACATGGCCCAGCAGGTACTCTAAATACCAACGCGTAGCTTCGCCATGCGACCTTCTGAGAACGTAAAGTTCTCTGGATGTTTGCGGCGATGCGACGAGGTGACGCGCAGCGTCGGAGTCCGTTTACAGACTTTGTTGAAGCTGCTCGGCCTTTTTGTTTGCGCTGTTTATTCTAACGTTTCAGGCTCAATGTGGACATGATTAAGTGTTGTTTAAATGTTGCATGTCGCAGCTTATGTTAGTTATTTTTGCTGTTGACTCATGCAGTTGTGCATAAAAGCTTCCAGCTCACAGCCTTTGTCTCTAGCACGTTATATCATAGAACCGTAATGACAAACAGGTTCACTGCGCAACGCTAAAGTTTAGAAGTAATTCATTTCCAAAATAAAGTGTGTTTCAGATCGCATGTGAGCAGGATTCTATGCTATAATTATAATAAAAGGTGTAACACGTGAAGGTATTTAGCGAAAGCAAATCAATGGGCAGAAAGAAAAAAGAAATACTCAAAAACAAATGAGTGAAATGAACTGGATGAAAAACAAACCAAAGTAGAAGAAAAGAAAGAACTGCCCGTTGAAGCAGAGCTCACGTTCCCTTCGTTGGTTCTCGATACACATGCAGCTCATCAGAAATGAAAGCTGCTTCTGCGTGTTTGGTCGCGTATCAGCGACAGAGAGCAGAGCCGCCATGCGACCTGGGAGGTCTCCACGGTCCGCAACTCATCAACCAACACGATGAATGCAAGGAACCATTATCATCGCTCCGTTTGACCTGCATTATTAGGGTTTGGACATTTTGTTGATGTGTATAATCTGAGCCAGAGGGGGATTAGACGGATTAGGTCATTATAAAGACTAGAGACCCTGGAACGGAGCCTTGGGGATCTCCTAAGGCCATTGTTCCCCACGAAGCAGCGCCGAGCAGCCAGTCAGCATCTAAACCGGTTTGCCACTGGACCAGAAGGTCCTGCGAAGCTTCTCCAGTCCGGTAGCAGCATGTGGACATGTGGACATGTGGACATGGGAAGTGGAGCGCCGGTTCTCCTCTCGTGCTTTCATTGCATCGTACCTCACTTAGTTTGATTTCAACGCACACGGTCGTCAAAGCGAGAGACGCATCTCGAGAGGACGAAGGAAAAAATCTCAGCAACTCGTTGTTTACATTGTTTAATCAGCTGGGAAACATTTGCGTCACATGATGAAAGTATGAAGGTGCTCTTACGCCAGCGAGACGGATGAGGAGCGAAGCGAAGAGCGACACAACTGCTTTGTGTTTGTTTGTGTCTCTCCACAGTAAGTCGCACATCTGCAGTCTGTCTGTTACTGTGTGTGTGTGACAGTTGGATACAGACAGTGTTTCTGGGTATTACCATGTGTGTGTGTGCGCGCGCGTGTGTGTGTGTGTGTGTGTGTGTGTGTGTGTGTGTGTGTGTGTGTGTGTGTGTTTGTGCGACTGATTGCACCAGAGCAACAATAACAGTTTGAGTTCATTTGTAACAATCAGACTTTTCTTAAACAGCATAAATCACGAGTGCAACTCCTGACAAGCACACACTCACAAGTGGCCCAAACACACCGACATGTGTCTGCGTGTGTGTCTGCGTGTGCGTGTGACGTTAGCCAGCTCCAGCCGTGCAGTCCTGAGTCGCCATGCTGACGGTCAGAAATGAGTTTAATGGCTGTTTCGACCTCCCACAACGTCGCGCTCACACAACACACACGACTCACAACGCTTCCGTTCACTTTCGCTCAGAAGCAAAATGTGCCAGCTGGCGATATAGAACCGTAAAAACACCGTTGAATGGAGCTTGTAATGACCCAACTGGCTTTCCATGTTCCACGTGTGGGATCTGAACGTGTTTAGGTTTCTTTCGCCGTGGTGCCAAAGACATTACCAGACTTAGATCCCTCAGTAGCAGACTTATGAGTCGTCACCACGCCGACACAGAAATCCAAGCCAACGTTGGCACGAGGCGACGACTTTGAAGTCAACGCCTCGTGTTGTATCAGCAGAGATCTAAAGGCCTCTGATGCAACGGATGGTTCTGTGTTTTCCGTCCTGCACGTGGCCGCGGATTCTAAAAGCTAAACATCAATTCATGTGTTCAGCTACGACTAGGAGACGTCTCACCTCGTGATTAACATGCAACGAATCCAGGCAACGCAAGCTTTTACTCACGAAACGCACCCTGCCAACACACACACACACACACACACACACACACACACACACACACACCAGGAGAGTTGCCAGTTTTTTTAAACACCCTTTAGGGTAAATAAAGCATCTAAAATGAGAGGCAGACCATTAGTCTGCTCTGTAACAAGTAAATAAAGCTTCTATTCTCTAGTCTCCTAGTCTCCAAGTCAGAATCAACTTCTACATTTTAATATTTTGTTTGTCTCCCTTCATACAAAAGGCCTGTTTTTCTCCTCTTTCTCCTCTTTCTCCTCTTTCTCCTCTTTCTCCCCTTTCTCCTCTTTCTCCTTGGGCTCCAGCTTTTTATAGCGCCAGGTCTGCTTTTGATTAGCGTTCTCATGTTAACCTAAATTGTGATTAAACAAACAGTGTGAGTGTGTTTGGCCCGGTATCAAGTTCTGTCTCTTAAATATGTGTACAGACACACACACACACACAGCCAGAGACAGAACTATAAGTAGACATGTATAAACAAATGCCCGACGTGCACAAACAGATAAGACACAAATGACTGAACGTATATATACATACATCATTTATAATGCATAAGATCGTGTACATGTGGATGTATGTATGTGTTCATATTTAATGTATACAACTATTGCACACATTAAGACCCCAATCAAGCACACGGTAAGCACACACTCACATGGATGAACATGACCTATTGACCCCTGGGTGAAGAAGGTTTGAACTATTCGTACCTGCAGCTTCCTCCTCCAGCTCACCTTCATCTGTGAGGTTAAACTCCCACATGCAGCTACTCCACGGAAAGCAAATAAAAACAGGAACATTTCAGAGGATGTGGCCTGCTAGCTGCTAGCTGCTAGCTGCTAGCTGCGAACGGCTACGAGGGAAAAGGGGTTTCATGATAAAACATTAGAGCCGAACATCTGCGTACGTCAATGGCAGCACCAAAGCAAGAGGAAGGTTAAGGATGTTCAATAGCAGGATTTGGCCTTTGCATGTTGTCGAGCATCGCCAGCAGAGCATAAAGAAATGAAACTTATGCAATTATTATTTATTGTCTTTCTCTCACTTGCTCTCCCTCCCTCTCTCTCTTCCTCGCTCTCTCTCGTGGTTCCTGGTATCTCTGCAGCATGTATTTATCTAAATATGTCTTGGGACAAAATCACACTGCCGTCTGGTCTGTGGGAAACACACACACACACACACACACACACACACACACACACACACAAGCCACTAAGAGCAGTCTCCTTTTGGAGGAGCTCTGGTCAGGTTCTGTAAGAGGACCTCACCGTCCCCCAAACGGCTCCTTTGGTGCAGCTCCACCGTGGAGCCTATGGGCCACCTGGTGCAGCTCCACCGTGGAGCCTGTAGGCCACCTGGTGCAGCACCATTCCAGAACGCCTCCTGTCACGTTTTCCTTACTTTCAGGAACTATTTCTGGGCTGAAGATGAAATGTGAGCAGGATTAATAAACACACATCGGCTCTGTGGTGAAGCTGCTTGTCGGAACCTAACAGCCTTGTGGTGCAGCTGTGTACCTTGGTTTGGACTTCTGAGTCATGTTTAATTATTAGGAAGTTCTGTTGTGGGTGTGTGGTTTGGTATTAAGTCTGCAGTGCACACACAAGCACACACACACACTCACACACCAACACACTTCAACCCACACACAACCACAGTTCTGCATCCAGAGCCTGTGGTGTTGAATCAGCGGGAGAGGTGCGTGAGAGAGAGAGAGAGGGATGTACTGGTGTGTGCGTCTTTGCGTATGTGAGTATGTGTGTGTGTGTGTGTGTGTGTGTGTGTGTGTGTGTGTGTGTGGGGTAAGGACACTTATTTGTTTCTCACCAGCAACCAGTGGCGTGAAAACCAAACAAAGGGCCCGAAGCCTATTGACCAGACAACAATCGTTGTCGACTGACTGCAACACAAACCAGAGAAGACACACAAACACACAAACTCGGGCAGTCAACGCACACCCCCACCCCGCCAGATCCTTCCCACCAATCGGCACAGAGGTTAGCGGCTGTCGCAGCCAATCAGTGGAGGCGGGCAGAACGCCCACTTCCTGTAACACAAGCCGCAACATTCCAGCAGGTAAACTATCGCAGTCGTCTCTAAATGGACAATTAGGCGAGATTAAAGGCAACGTCCTCGTCTTTCTCCATTAAGTTAATAAGGAGGAAAAGACATCTCAAATGACCCCCCCCCCCCTCCCTCAAACTCCCCGCTCCCCCCTCTCTCATTCCTCTGGCTTCTCTTCCTCAACCAGCACCGTTGTATTTACAGTAACTGAGGAAGGTGGAGGTTAAGTGCCTTGCTCAAGGGTGACCCAGCGGTGCAGGAGAGCAACCTTCCAGGTCCCGTTGACTGTTTCCCACCACTTGTATCCTCGTCCTCCTCGTGAGGGAGCATCAGCCATCAGTCTCCCTCTGATCGGGTGAATCCGTCATCGGCATCTTCTCTTTCCATTACACCTCCGAGAAAAGCTTTGAGCCGTTTGGCTGCTGCTGCTGCTGCGATGCATTTTACAGGGTGCAGAGCCAGCTAGGAAAACGCTGGAAACTATGCCAGCTTCACTCCGGAGTTGGTTTGTATTGTTTACGGATACATTTCGTCATAATGTTTTCTACTCTAGTGACAAGTTCTCATGTCATAATTCGAGTAGTGAAGGAAAAGGGTCCTTCTTCTTCTTCTTCTTCTTCTTCTTCTTCATCGCTCCCATCTGCTCTCATGCAATATGAGCTGCTTAATGGGGCAGAATGATAAAGAATGACCAGCGCTGCTGCCACAGACGCAACACACACACACACACACACACACACACACACACACACACACAGCTACAGGAGCTAGCGGAGCAGAAAGTGAAGGTAACAGGATGAGGCTCCGTCTGGGTCACTTTGTGAACCTTCCTGATGTAGAAACGCCTGCTCAACCAAAAGCTCGCATTTTTCCATCTGAGCTTTTTAGACCAGAAAGTCTTCCAGTAAATTTATTCATTCATGGCCTCGTCAGAGTGTGTGTGTGTGTGTGTGTGTGTGTGTGTCTGTGTGTGCGTGTGAGACCACAGTCTCTGCAAACTGTGGGGGGAAAGCGACCATAGGCTCCACACACTGCAACCCACAGACTCCAGTCCGCCGTCCTTCTATCTCTGTTTGTGACCCCCCCCCCCCAGTGGGGGTCACCAGGAGTCCAGCCCCTCAATCCATCGACCTGCTCCCCTCATCCTCCACCAGCATCCTTTCATCTATCCATCTCCCCTCCTACACACGACCAGCCATTACCCATCATGCATCGGCCTTTGCTGCCTCGCCACCTGCAGGTTCCAGCCTCTCCTTCCTCTCTGCAGGACGCAACACTGAGAGCTGTTATCTGGGCCGATATCTAACGAAAGCCCCCGGCGCCCCCAGCTGCCTCCCTCTGCCCCGGCCCCCAGACCTCAGACCACAGGCCTTTAGTGGGAGGGTTGGGAGGTAATTCCTATCGCACTGCCATCGTTTCATATCTAACCGAGGGCTACGAACCCAAACCAGCAAACCTCCCCGTCTCCTGCCCCCTGCTGTGATGCTCCCTTCACTCAGCTGTCAATCACACCGCACTGCGCTGCCGACCGCTTCCTTCATTCGCAGCGCGGATGGGAGGAGGAAATAATAAAGAGCGGGAGGAAACTCAGAACACTGTAATTTAGATTGTGCTGATGGCAAAGTAGGGACATAAAGAACATGAGATTTATAATGTTAAGTTTGGAACAGCTTCCTCCTTTCCACTGCTGAGCTGTCTGAGAGCTCCAGGATCCACGATGAATAAGAGCCACTGAGAACAATTAGGGGTTTATAGACTAGTAATCCAGGCGGAGGAGGGATTAAGGCTGTCAATCACGACCAACACGAGAAAAGCTTGGAAACAAGAAGTAAACACGGCGAGCGTGTGCGTGTGTCCTTCTTGTTCGCACAAAAGCGTGTGGACTCGGTCAGCGTAAATGGCGCTCTGCTTTCCTGGCGCGTCCCCACGACGTCGGACACGCGGCATTAATCAGGGTTTCACGCCGCGGCCCCTGCGGAGAAGATCTGCCCGAACACATTAAGAACATACAAATCATGGTCATCACTATAAACCACGTTATTATTTGCTTTAATTGTTGTAACTGGTCGTCGTGGGTTTGCAAAATAAAGTCTCAATTCATTGCGAGCCTAAAGAGCCTATTTTAAACGTTCGTGTTCTTTTGTCAAAGTCCAAGGAGAAGTTTATATGTTTCTTTTAGCCAAAGATTCAGCGGCAACACACAGAGATGTTTAAGGTGTCAGAGGTTCATGATCCGCTCAGTGACGGGCCGATACCCGGGGACGCTTCCTGACACTTTGACGTGTTATGACGCATTCTGCAACCGTCCAACTCAGTGCAGTTGTCCTCTCCAGTCCAGTCGTCTGTTTCATCTCGTAAACAGCTAAAAACATGGATAACTCCAAAAAAGACCATTCATAGAAAAATATTTTAAAAAGGAAAATTAACGTATCTTACAAGGCGTCCTGCCTCATGGAAAGTTTATAAAAGTGAGTGAGAGAAGTGAGAGGTTTAATGTCCCAGCGCTGGTATTCCCACACACACACACACACACACACACACACACACACACAGAAATAGCATGTCAATATGGTGCATGTATGCGCACACTAGGAAACACATGTTAAGCATCAAAAGACTGCAGACACAAGCAGTCAGAACAGTCAGAAGGCGGCCCAACATAAACAGCCATAAGGTTTAGAAAGGTGTGTGAACCTTCGACCTACAAAATAACCTGAGAGCAAAGAAACAGACAGAACGGAGACCAACGGGACTGAAACCCACAACCAGAGAGAGGGAAGCATTCTGTTCTTTATGCTCTGGGAAGCTATGAATATTCCTCAAACATCCACCTGAGCCACACTTTCACCTCTCACACACACACACGCACGCACACACACGCACGCACACACGCACACACAGCACAGCACACGCACGCACACACGCACGCACACACGCACGCACGCACACACACGCACACACACACGCACACACACACACACCTCTCCACCTCTCTGCAGGAGCACAGAGCGGCACTGTGACACCTGGCGTAGGACTTGAACCCTCAACCCAAATGAGAGTTCTGACACGGCACCGCGGCCGTGTTTTCAAATGGATCATGTGACACATCAAACGGAGACGAGAGGGAGGGAGACGGATGGGGGAGGACGGTGTACTCACAGGCGTCCTAGCTTGGGGTTGGACTGGAACAGAAGTTCTGGGAGAAACTGCAGCTTATTTCTGTTGAGGCGCCTGTGAGCCGAGAGGAGGGAGAGAGAGGAAACGGATCAATGAAACGGATCGATGAAACGCAGCATCACGCACTCATGGATCCCTCGTGCTGACGAAGGTCAGCGAGCTGACGGTTCAAAGGTCAAACTCGTGGGAAAGTGGGTCCTGTTTCCTGTGACCTGCAGGCTGTGCTGTGTGTGTGTGTCATCCCCTCCTCGTCTGCTCTGCGTTTAAAGTCGTGTTCACTCATATATTTAGTCACTTTATGGAGCGATATGATGCATTACATGAGCTGAGGCAGAACGAGGATCCTCAATGTAAAGTAACCCGCACGGCCATGAGTCTTTGTATAAGCCTTTTATCAACACCAGTGGGATCGGCTGGCTTTTATTAATCACCAGATGGAGAAAGAGTCAATTATTAGAAGAAACAAGTGAAAAACAACTGCTGATCAAACCGTCTGTTCTGGGTTCATTAAAAGGTTCTAATAGGAACCGAAAGCAGCCGGAGGCCTTCGTGCTCATAAAACACGTGCTATTTACAGAGGAACGACGGAGCGGCCGACTCGGGTCGACCCACAAGGTGTGTGTGTGTGTGTGTGTGTGCTTGTCTGTGTCTGTGTGTGTGCGTGTGTGTGTGTGTGTGTGTGTGTGTGCGTGTGTGTGTGTGTGTGTGTGCTTGTCTGTGTCTGTGTGTGTGCGTGTGTCTGTGTGTGTGTGTGTGCTTGTGTCTGTGTGTGTGTGTGTGTGTGTGTGTGTGTGTGTGTGTGTGTGTGTAGGAGGAGGCAGCAGACAGATTGAGGACAGCGTGAGTAGAAGGAGTGAAGTGTTATCAAGCTACCAAAGCCTCTGGCTGATAGACGAGGCGTGGAGGGGAAAAGGGAAGAGAAGGAGGATGGGGGGGTCACGGGGGTCACGGGGGTCACGGGGGTCACGGGGGTCACGTGGTAGAATCTGTTCTGGAGGAGACGCAGACACAAACCTTTTAACCCCTGTGATAACGATAACGAGAGCCCGACTTTCACTTCCACACGCACCAACGGAAAGAGAGCTGCGGCCCAGAAACCCCCCCCCCACACTCCCACAACCCCCCCACCAGCAGCAACCGACCCGCGGTCTCTGGAAATAACCGGCGGTGCCGAGGAGAAGCGCCCGATCGGCTGCTGCTGCAGTTATGAGTCACTTTGAGATGTTCGCTCATAAAACAGTGTTTTAGGAGAAGAATCCTTTGTGTGTTTTCAAACGCTAATGACGAGTTCCTTCTCCCTTAAAATGTTACCAGGCCACAAATCCACAGCCACTGTGTTCCTGAAATTTGGAAAATGATCCGTATTAGTCAGAATCCCAGTAAAGTCCAGCAGAAAGGGTTTGGAGGACTGAAGGGGAACGAATCCCACTGAAAATGAGATGAGAGTCCGTGTGGCTTCATGAGGTGAGATGACCTCACCTGACCCGCTGAGCTCCACGTTTTCCACATTATCACACAGACTCAGCACCACGACCTCTGACCTCTGAACCGCGGAGGCCCGTCACCTCGGCCTTTTCGAAAAGCCTCTCGTTGTTACTTTCAGGACTTTCAGGACTTTTTCATTTCCCTTTGATCCGCACGTGAGGGACGCGTCCACGAG
>CM037920.1:942500-947500 GCA_021346845.1 Apeltes quadracus
TCCATCTTTCTCCTGGTCGCAGTGGAAACTTTTGCTCTCACCAGGGAAACCGCTCAAACAAACAGGCAGGCTGCACGGCCAGGTGGAGTATCTCCCCCCCACCCCCCCCACCTCCAATCCCCCCCCCTCACCTCCACCCCCCCCCCCACCTCCAATCCCCCCCCCACCTCCACTCCCCCCCCCCCCAAAGTCACCCGCCAACAGGTGAGAAAGCCGAAGAGCCCGAGCAGGCCGTAAAGGATGTAAGTGAAGAAACGCTTCCATAGGAGCTGATGGATCCCGTCTTGCTCCCCTGGAAGCTGCCACACTGCGGTGCGCTGAGTTATGGACTTCCATAATGCAAAACAGTGGGGCCTTTGTTCCGCGCAGAAGTCCTGGAGGACTCAGGAAACGTTGTTTGAGAAGAGACGGAGATCCCGTTTGACTTCTTCAGAACCACGAAACTCCAGCCGATGAAAACGCCTGCAAAGGAGTCAAATGGCTTCAAGCTGGTGAGGCGGCCATTTTTAGGCCCCTGGTCCGCTGACGTGCAACTTGGCTTTAAATTGAACTGAGCAGCCAAACAAAAGCTCCGACCGCTGCTTGTTTCCATCGCAGGCGGAGGGAAGACGCGCGTGCGTGTCTGTGTGCGTGTGTGTCTGTGTGCGTGTGTGTCTGTGTGCGTGCGTGTTTGTGTGCGTGCGTGTCTGTGTGCGTCTGACAGCGGCATAAGACAAGAATGCAAACAGCAGGTGTTCTGGGAATTAATGTCCCATGCAACATGTCCCTGCACAAAGGCAGCTCCCCACCACAGCTCAACCCGGTGAAACCAGTGAAACCAGTGAAACCAGTGAACCCTCCAGTCTGCCTGCTTTGGGCCATGATACTGATTGACTGCACACTCACACACACAGACACACACACACACACAGACACAGGCCTGGTTCGCATAAACCACAGAGAGGGAGATGAAGAGCTATCAGCGGGGACGGACAGAGGACGTGGACTCACTGCGAGGGGACGCTGGACATATTGACGGGTTTTTGTGGTGTTTTGGTTTTCTTGACCTTTGTCCTCCTCCTCTGTTTGTCTTCTGTCTCCGCCCGACTGGGACATTTCCCAGTTTCCACTTTGTCTCTCGTTCTACCAGCCAACGCGTCTCAATCTCTCCATCGCCGCGTCCTTTCATCCTTTGTTGTTCTGCGTCCAACGCTTGGCTTCCCGATGCGCTCGCTTCCTGTTCTAATCTCCGCTTGTTTTCCAGCAGGCTCTCGTGCCGCTTCACTTTCTTCTTCTAAATCCTCGCGATAGGAACGCTCGATTTGGCTCTCTGGATCTCACGGCTACGTAGAGGAGCCCTAATGGGCTTCTTCCTCTTCCTGCCGAGGAACTTACACTTCACCGCCGCTGCGAGCGAGCAGCTTCAAAGCGCGCAGCGCTTGTTCGGCGGAAGAAGAAGAAGACTCGTTTCATATCTGACTCGCTCATCTAGAAGAAGAAGCACGACGCAGACTTCACGACGTCCTCGTCTCTGTTTGCAAACCGCGAATCGTCTTCAAGAGTCAACCAGCGTCCAGCTCAGCAAACATCACCCACACACACACACACACACACACACTCACACACACACACACACACACACACACACACACACACACACCCACCCACACACACACACACACAAGCATTGATATTAATATTGAAAGTCCATAAATTTGAGGTTTTCCGGCCGAATGTTCCTTCTTGAAACAGTCTTTATGTCACATGTTGCTCGGCTGAATGACGTCATTGAACTGACAGTAAGAACTCTAAACGATTGTCATTTCTCTCTGCTCGTACAAAATAAGCTACGACGCTTCTTCTTCTTGACGTTTGAGCGCAGAGAGACAGAACGTGGACAGAATGTGAGACGGAGGGACATGCTGATGAGAGACGAGCTGAAGCACTCGTTTGACCACATCGTCCACATCGTCCTCCTTCTCTCTGGAGGCTCCGTGAAGCCGCGGCGCGTCGCGTTAGCTCTTTTATTGGACCGCAGTGCTTTTGTCTAGATTTACTACTGTGGTGCTGAGAGTGAAGGGGGGAGGAGAGGGGGAATGTGGGACGAGGGGGGACGAGGGGGGACGAGGGGGGACGCTAGAGGGCCACTTGACGAGAACAAGGACAGCTGAAGTCTGAAATAAAACAAAAGCGTAAGAGACGCAAAGTGATCATCAGCAGGTCGGATGAAGACGGGACGGACCGAGGGGGACGGAAGAGGCAGTCGCACAATACACACGACACACGTTCTGCACGCACACAAATCCACTCAGACACACAAACACTCGTGCAGACGGGAGGCGATGATGACGTGGTGGAAGCGCACTGCGTGTGGTCATGAGTGTGCAGTGTGTGTCTGTGTGTAGGTGATTTGGTGGTTGTTTAAGGACCAAAAGACAATTACAGCTTCATTTTTGGGGGTCAATGAAGTTGTCGTTGTTTTGTGTAGTTATCTCCCGTCACACCTCGTGGGGAGGCTCGCACTGCTCCCTCGCTTGGAAGCTGAAATGACGGCAAACTGTGGAATAAGGTGGAAGCGCCTGAGGTCTCGCTGCTCGCTGCTCCTGGCAGCAGCGAGCGCCGTAGACCAGGTTCAGGCCTCGCTGGGGTTTGGCACCGCGGGGAGAAGCTTCGGGTAAGGGCCTCGGAATGCATCACGTCACACAGCGTCCTCGCAAGTGCACGGCAGCTACGCGCACATCGGGGCAAGTGTGCATGCGTTGGTCTGCCTTTACTTTCCTGTCGGTGCGCCAGGGAGTGTGTGCCTGTGTGCGTTGTGTGCCTGTGTGCGTGTAGTGGATCAGAGATCAGAATGGATCCCACCAGATGGCCGCCGAGGGACGGCGCGACATGGAAGAGGCGGCCTGCGAACAGCGAGCTCATTGTGGCTTCCGCTGCTCCGCTCAGACCCGTCTGCTGGAGCAATAACCCTCGGCCGCCCCTCGCAGCCATTACGTCACCGCCGGGGAGACCATCGGCGTGTCGGCGGAGCGTCGTGTCAAAGCCTCTTTGCTGTGGATCCAATCGGATCACTTCTTCCTTTGGGAGCATTAAATGAGGGCGTGGTGGTTCCAGCGTCCACCGACCAATCAACACCAGGGGAAGCATTCTACACACACACACACACACACACAGTGGCAGGATGCGGGTGTAGGTTGGCACGCGGAGGGGAAATGGGAGCTGTGAAAACCCCACTGCAGAGTCGCTGCTGGCAAACGGTGTGTGTGTGTGTGTGTGTGTGTGTGTGTGTGCGTGTGTGCATGCGTGTGTGTGTGCGTGTGCGTGTTGGAGCAGGAGGTGGAGGTCAGAGAGAGACGGCTTTGAGGAGGAGGCGAGGGTGACGTTATCGCGATGGAGAGCAAAGGGAACGGGAAGAAAGTACGAGAGACATCGGAAAGAAGAAGGGAAAAAAAAGAAGGCGATGTGGAAGAGTTGGACAGGAAAGCGAGATGAAGGACCTTCGTCTGCTGCCAGAGCAAAGAAAGCAGGGAAGGTGTCGCTCACGAAACCAAGCGGCCAAAAGTTCCTCAAAGTGCCGTCAGAGAGCGAAAAAGAAAAACAGGCGGTTAGAATCCGAATCGGTTTGCGTTGAGTCGGCTCGGGCTTCCAGCGGTGAACTCACACGCCATCACCACTCGGTCTGACATGCAGAAAACATGTGCTCATACATGTGACCCCTAACCCCGCCCCTAACCCCCCCAAAAAAAGATTCTGATTCCAGCTCAGCCAATAAAAGCACCGTCCAGTTCTACGCCGCAGGGTGTGTGTGTGTGTGTGCGGTCTCTGTTGGGCAGGTGTGAATTGTGTGAATTGTGTGAATTGAGAGAAAAGCCCCCCCCCCCCCCCCCCCCCCCGTCCTCTAATCCATTTCACTGGGCCTCGTTAAGCCCGTTAAGCCTCCACTCAAATTAGATGCAAATGAGGCCTCAAGTGGCTCCGGAGGACGACGTCACGGACCCGACCGGCCGGAGGTGATGTGACAGTGTGTGTGTGTCTGTGTGTGTGTGTCTGTGTGTCTGTGTGTCTGTGCGACCCCCCCCCCCCCAGTGTGAAAAGGCTGTTTTATCCGGTACGATAAAGTGAGCGACTTTCCACTGAAGATAAGGCGAGTTACCCCCCCCCCCCCCCCCCCCCCCCGGCCCCCCCGGCCCCCCCTCAGATTCCTCCTCATGTAACGGAGAAGTTCTCTGCTGTGACCTTTGGAGCGTCTGAGCGGGAGGAAGAGGGAGGAGAAGAGCAGCTGAAACACTGACCTGGATAAATCAGAGAAACATAAACACATACTTTCTGGAGTAAAAAGGGGGGGGGGGATGGGGGGGCTACCCTAAATATTCCACCCTGGGGGCCCCCTGATTTCACCTCCCCATTACAGCCTGCTCTAATTATTTATTTTGCTCCGGTGTAAATGTCTTCGGGGGATTGCTGTGTTACAGCCAACAGGTCCTAGTGAGGGGGGGCCGGGAGGGGGTGAGGGGGGGGGGGGGGGGGGGGGGGTCGAGGGGAGAGGTTGGGGGCCTCCTTGTTCACACAACGCCATCACACCAGCCAACACAAGCAGACACAAACAGAGCTAAAACAAACGCGTGCTAAAGTGAGAAATGCACGGACGTATGCTAATCATGTGTTCATACCCATTAGCCCCCCCCGCCCCCCCGCAGCCGCCACACGCATCAACCAACACGGCCCCCCCACTTCCCTCTGCAGCCGGCTGATTGTGTTTGTTGTCTCAGGGTCTGTTGGTGCCCCCCCGCGGGGCTTCTGGCTGCTCCGTTATCGGGCCTAATCACTTCCATACCTTAACGGCGTTGGTGTGGCCGGAGGGGGGGGCCGGGGGGCCGGGTGAGGGGGCGGGGGGGTGCATACGTGTCAGGATCAAGCCGTCAGGGGTCCTTCTCTGCCTCAGGAACGAATACCATTTGAACCCAAATGTCACCACGTAATCCTTCAGGAGGAGGATGATTGTTGAGGGTTTCAACACGTCG
>CM037920.1:955000-982500 GCA_021346845.1 Apeltes quadracus
ACTCACCAACAAATGAGCCTGTTGTCAGTTAAGCTGAAGCTTAAATGAGGTTTATTAAATGAGATCCATCATTTGGGGGGAAACACGGTGACCCACTTGGCGTTTGCCCCTTTTAACAAGAGGTCACAGGAAGGAAGGGCTTGTTTTTACTGGGTGGCGTTGATGGCGTCTTTAAAATCTCTGTTTGATCCCAAGAAGATTCACACGTAGCTGGAAATAACTAAATCACCAAGTGCTATCTGGCTTCAAACCGGCAGCGTTTGGAATGTGCTGTTTTCTCAATCTGCACGTTGTTAAGTGACGGACTCGGTTCATTTAAGTCGGAGTGCTTTCACAAGTAAACAGTGTTTGTTTGTTGGGACGTTAGACGAGAGAAACGAGTGCGAAAGGAGGAAAAGAGTGAAAAATGGGAATAACGAGAGACCTGCAGGCGGCTTATTAGATTTCCCTGCTAGCAGTTTGGGACTAAACATTCATTCGGTCGCACGTTCGTCTGGAAGAACAACGAGACTAAACTCTTGTAACACAACACACAGCAAGGGCAACGAGTGCGAGGTTCATCAACGCGCACGAGCTCGGCTACCGAGGTCCATCGAGGACGGATCTACTGTCGCCCTTTGGAAGGGAGCGGGGAGCACTGAGGCTCTGGGAAAGAAAGGTTTGCGTCGCTTTGCTCTTTCCCTCGATCTCCTTTCCCAGGATATTAATGAGGAAATGACACACACACACACACGCACACACACACACACACACACACACACACACACACACACACACACACACACACACACACACACACACACAGAATTGCTTTCAGATGTGAGGTCGAAGCAAAGGTAAGCGAATGCTTGAGATGCCTCCTGAGCCTCTGAGGCCTGCGTGTGTGCAGACCCTCATTTCAGTTGTTAGACCCGTCCGTCACACGTGTCCAGTTACAGAATAACATAATTACAACACGTAATAGAATCACACAGTAATGTCGAGCTGAACCGGCGGGTCCCCTCGACGTGCTGATGAGACGAGGCTCGGACCCCGCTTTGGCCCATAGACGCGTCCGCGGGGATAACACCGCCGGTGGAGCGTGTTCATGCCACATCTGGTGAATTAGTTTCATCCTCCTGTCAGACTCATCGGAAGAAAACCCTGCGGTTCACTAATAAAAATGAAGAATAGTTGCATCTCTGTGTTATTTCACACACCAGTTGAGTCCCTGCAGACGCGTCCCGTCCAGCGCGACACTTCCCCCTCAGCGCAGAGATCCTCCAACTTCCACACCTTTTAAGAAGCACACACGTTACACTCCGTTCAAATGTGGAAAACAGAAAGTGATCTATTGATCTGATAATCATTTTACGTCACCTTGCTGTTGAACGGAACCGGGCATCGAGTTTAAAAAGAGGTCTTCACTTCTTTTCAGATCATCTCAGATTATCTACGGGCTTTTGCATTTTTTTTGTTGCACTAAAAAGTAGATCCATTGCAGAGCAAAGAGCGTAAAGCTTAAAGGTAATTCACATTGTAGGGTTCTCAGTGAAGTACTGCAGGGTGTTGAAGCATTGCACTTCCTGCAGTCGGTTGCGTCTGTTCTGCACGGAGTGACTTCTAAAAGCTCTAAAACGTTCATCTTAACCGTTAAGCTGCAGGTAAACACGGAGGGATTCCTGGGAGCCGCTGCCATCGGGAGCAGTTCATTTCCTTTCAGTCGGCTCAGCCTCCTCCTCACCTCCACGGCCCCCTGCGCCTCCTTTCACATGCAGCAGGATCAAAGTGCCGACGTCAGAGGAGGGGGGTCCTTAAGTGGAGAGGAGATGCTGGTGTCTGATTTCGGTCTTTGATGAGGCCAGCAGGCGGAGTGCGTTTACCTCACATGGCCTCGCTTACAGATACGGGACTTAAAATGTTCAGATGGGTCTTCAAGGGCTCCCGTCGAAGTAAAGTCACATGCGAATGCAGTTTGTTATTGGGGGGGGTTGTTCGCCAAATATTGATGCTTTTCTGATGGTTGTAGATGATGTACTTGATCCAGTAAAAGATTAAAAATTGGACAATTATTTACAATTGAAAAAGAATGTAAAGGCTGATTATGAGAATAAAAGCAGCAAAATCCAATAAGTAGCAGTAAAGTAAATCTTACTCAGATAAAAGGATCATACGGTCCAGTTTATGACTTCAATTGAGTCGTTGTTTGGTCATCCTGTGATTGGAAGGCGGCCGCATGATGAGGTCCTTAACAGTGTTTATGTGTGTAAAACACGGCTCCCATGTGACTCACACACGCGTGTGATACCGTGCAGGAGGGTCTCACTGCAGACGCGGAGCCTCGTGCATCTTAAGCTGGAGAATATTCACACTGCTTGTGTAGTAACTGTAAAACGTTACGTACGGTTGATTTATGAAAAACGTTTTAATGTTCATCATCACGTGCATTTTGATCCCCGGTTTTTATCCACATTTTAAATGGTCTCTGATCAGATACGAACACGTTCTCCCAGTTGAACGCATGCGCTTGCGTTTGTTGTCCATATTTTTTACTGAAATAATATGGACATAAAAAAAGTGCAGCCTTGCAACCGTGAGGGAAGGAAAGAACCGATTCAGAGAGAACTCATCATGTCTGTGTCGCATGTGTAGCGAAAAACCGCCGTGTAGCAACATATTCTTTTGTTTTGCGCATAATGGAAAGCTCGTGTAAAAAAGCCACGCGGGGGAAAAAAACAAAAGACAAAAAGTCCTCTTCCTGCAAACGAGTGTCATCGCACGGAGACGATAGAAGACCTCTGCTTTCTCCTGGATGGAAAACAGCGAGACGCCAGGACACCTCACCCGTCTCACCCGTCTCACCCGTCTCTGCACCGTGAGTTAGGTGCGAGCAGAGACGCATGGGGGCGCTTTGCTGCGTGAGGAGTCAGAGCAGCGACGGGAAGCTGCACGCGAGTCGCTGCACGTGTTCCTCTGCTCAGCGGAGTGTCAGATCGTAATCAACGCCACACCTGCTGGGACTACCCAGAAGCCCCTGCTCATATGGGCCGCATTACCGGCCTCTCTAATTGGCCGGCTCCCCCGTGAGGGCTGGAGCCTCTGCGCCGTGATTGGCTGCAGCCGGCGGGGGTCTGCGAGTGTGAAACACGCTTTGTGTGCCTGCGACGAGGATGACGCATGGCCTCAGAATGCCGCTCGCAAACCCACGCGGCGCTGCGGATTCCAGCGCGTGTGTCATCGTGGTTGTCCGGCGAAACAAGTTGCCGCGTGATTCGTTGTCAGAGTGAGTTCACGCCCCCCCCGGGACGACGTCCTGTGCGAGTCGGCTCTCTGCTGCAGATTTCACACACGGTGCAGGGGAAAAACATGCAGCTTCATTCCTCCGCACACACAAAGACAAACACACAATACAAGTCTACAAAAGAGTTTCAGGAGTTTTCAGACCTTCTTCCGTCTCTCAGGATCTCAATTACAATCCTATTGCCGAGAGAGGGGGGGATGGGGGGGGTGCGTGTGCGCCGGGCCCACACGGGGCCATTAACGACCTCTGTTCTCTGGTAGCCGGCGGCCGGGGAGAGGGAGGGAGGGAGGGGGGGTGAAGGGGGGAATGGTTCGAGTTAGTAGAAGAAATGGCGTGAAATGGAAGCTGGGAAGGAGGCGGCGGCGGCGTAGACGTCTCCACTCAGGAGTTCTCGGAAGCCTCATTTCCACCCAGTTAATGCGACACACCTCTGCGCTGTGACGCCGCAGGAAGTCGCCTGCAGGGCTCCTGTTTCGGCCGCAGCAGCGCTGCAGTGTGAAGCTGCACGCAGCAGCGACATGCGGCTCGTAATGGTAAAAACATGGTGCTCGGTGGAGCGGAGCAGGAACAGGAATGTCGGACAGCTCTGGAGGCCGTAAAAGGAAGGAAGGTCGGCGGCTGCGTGATTATCGTGTCAGCCGAGATCCAAAGCAGCACTTCATCCACCATCAGGGTGATTAATCGACTTTTAATCACAGCAATAGATCTGCTATTTGAAACTGATCCTGTGACTCTTAAGCCACATTGAGGTTCTGTCGAAGCTGGAATGAAGGCGACGGCAGTGGGACCCCCCCCCCCCACAGAGTTCATCCCTCGTTATGCATTATTCACTTCTATTGCTCACACAGACACACACACATACATATATACATATATATAATACATATATAACGTTGGCAGGTAACAAAGTAAACAGGTTGAATAAAGACTCGCACAGAGAGAAATGTTCTTTAAAACAATGTGTCCTCGTTAAAGCAGAATTCGTACATTTGAACTGGTAATGTTACACTGAGGAGAGAAAGCCGAGTGAGAGAAACAACAGAAGGGGAGAGGAAGGAATGCGAGTCTTTTGAGGTGAAATGAAAGATTAATGAGGAGGCTACAAAACAGGAAAAGGAAGTGGAACATGACTGAGTGTGTAATCGTGGGATTCGTCTCAATCACAAGGACACACGTGTTTAGTCTCTGCAGTCAGAAGGAGCCGCCACTAAAAACCCTGCAGAGACTTTGTGAACGCCAACGGACAGAAAACATTCAAGCGATCAACAGAGACGTCACGTTTGCTGCTCGTACCGGCGGAATTCATTTAATGATGTGACAACTGCACATGCAGGAGGTCGGATCGGGTGACGAGAGAGACGCTCCGATTCAGCAAAACCTGCCTCTCAACATGTCAGCGGTTACTCTGAATGGAGGTGTGATGTCACAAAGCTGGCTGCAGGCCGAGGGAACGAGGTTATTAAGAGAGATAAGGCCGGAAGCTGCTGATAAAGGATCAATGAGCTTCAGACGAGCTGATTGGACGGGAGAGGAGCCGTTGGCTGTTGCTGCAGAAGCCTTTTCTCCTCTCGTGTCCTTCTTTCCTTTCGCTGATGGACCACAAGGTCAACAATGTTACTCGTTTTCTCACTGGACCACATTCGGCCCGAAGCCGCCGTGAAGCTTCAGGAATCACCGGCCGACTCACGATCGCCACCTTCAACCAAAGAATTCCCTCCACCTGACGCGTCCCTCTGCGGAGCCTCGTGGTCTCTGTTTGTTTGTCTTCCTCTGTACATGATTTGTGCGAGTTGCTCGGCTCCGGTTTCGGCCGCTGCGGCCAACGTAAACCTTGTCACGACTCCGAATTCCTGACTCGGCTACAGCTTCCAGGCCGAGCGGCTGGACCGGCGGCGGGTAAATACAGCCGATAAGCCGCGCGGCGGGGGGGGCACTGTCAGTGCCTGCTGCCATTCTGTATGCCACCATGCCTTAAAAAACACACCTACACAGAAGGAGAACCTGAGTGTGTGTGTGTGTGTGTCTGTGCGTGTGCGCTGCTTGGCAGAGAAGCGGCATTTCTGACAGTCAGATACACAAACGGCGGCTCGGATCGCGTCTTTACGACATTTCTCTTTCCAGGACGAGCGGCGCTGAGGTTTGGGTTACGATGACACGCGTTTAAAGACACCGGATGAGCACAGCTGCTGGCTCGTTCGTGGACGGCGACATGTTTTAGTTCACGATTGGGGGAAACACAATTACTAAAATGCACAACCAGCATTGTGAGACGTTTCTCTCCTCCTCATGAACACACTCACTCTTTCCACCGCTTTTTTAAGATGATAGTTACATTAATATGAAAGAGAACATAGAAATAGAAATGTTTTTTGTGGAAATGTTTTTTTTGTCATCATTGGAAAATAAACCAGTGCAAACACAGTCTCTCTTACTGACCCTTGTATCACGACATTGTGTTTATTCCACCACACTCGGTGTCCTCTGCGTGCTCGGGGAGCTCGACCCCTCGCAGGCGCCGCTGTGCAGGCGCCGCTGTGCAGGCGCCTCGCCGCGCTGCGGTGCCGGTTGGCGCGCGGCCAGCGCAGTCCAACCTCTGGGATTCAGCCAAATAATGTGACTGTCTGAAGCACTACAAAGGCCGGGGGGGTAACGTGGTCGGCCTGGACTTATTTTCAGTACGAGGAAAGTTGTTTCTGATTAAGTAAAACCAGCCAAACTGTTACTTAAAAACAAATAAGACAGTGGCGCGGATGCGTCTGCATGCACACGCATGTTGCGCATGCAAAGGAACTCCCCAGTCTGACAAAGCAATTACCCGCCTGTCTGTGATATCTGAAGCCGACATGGCCCCCGCTGCACAAACCACTTCCAGGAGATAAAGACGGGACGTAAATACCTCGGGGTCCCTTTTGCTTTACATTTCTGTCAAAACGCGGCCGAAGCGCAGAGGAAAAACACGTTCCTGTGATCGTCTGCTTCCTAAGAGAGAAATGGGGACCATGTGAGCAGAGGAGGACGAGGAGGAGGAAGAGGAGGAGGGATGCTGGTCACATGTGCCATTGGGAACATCGGGATGTTTGCGTTGACCTTTGTCTAGTGATCTTCACTGCGTAACAACGAGGCTCAGAAAGTAAGAAAAATCAAATAGTCCCATATTCTGGACAGTGTACATTTCCTCTGCTATTTTTATCTTCATGATCTGAACTGGAGACAAATGGACAAAGCCTGCTGTCGGTAATGTCATAATGTGTGTGTGTGCGTGCGTGCGTGTGCGTGTGTGTGTACATACCTTCTTATGTTTCTCAGCATTACCTCAGGCGCCCTGATTACAGGACAGCTGATATCGTTACCTCAGCGGTTGCCATGGTAGTTAATTGGCACAAATTACCAAAGTGTGTCGGTCATTTCCTCGTTAAGTGCTTTGGGGCTCACGTTTCACCGATCACCTGGCGTGCTCTCAATCAGGTCCTCAGGTTTTGAATGCTGGCTTGTCTTTGTGTACCTGAATGTCACCTCACACGTCAGCGAGAGGAAGCTGCACATCTTCTTCAGGGAGAGAAATCCCAATTCCTCTATTTGTCTTTCAGTGATTGTCCAATTTCAAGTTGATGTGATTGATCTGTCCCTCCTGTATCACATATGCTGAGGCAATGGAATTAAAGTTAAATACACAAGTTGTCTTTTGACACAGAATCCTGTTAGAATGGCTGAATGTCGTCTCCGTAGGAGCAGAGCAACGTGTCTCTGGAGGTGGATTCTCTCTGCATCTTGTAATAACACGTCATAAAAACTCCCCTCTCTGGTTTGCTCTCCTTCATTTGAGGACCGGAATAAAATACCAATGACCGTGTGACTTCACAGAGAGAAGAGCTGCATTCTGGGAAGCGGCAGGATGAAGGTAAACTGATGGCCAACAGAAAATACTTTAGACTTTCTGCTGTATTAAAATAGTTGAAAAATGCTGTGGTTGTCATAACATTTGTTCAGCGGAATGTTTTCTTAAGAGCGATGTCTCCTTCGCCCTCCGCTCCCAGAATAAGATTTAATGTGCGCTGACGTCGGGATGAATAATGATGTTTCCATCTTGGCTGGAATTATAATTCTTGTTTTTTAAAACAGCCAATTTGATCTTCTTTGTTTTTCGAGGCTCAGTTTCAGACCTTTGTGAACAGGATGTGAGAAGGGAGGCTTTCCCTCACGTGAACGCACATTCACAGCTAAAGACTCCACACGCATGTAATGTATACAAACACACACACACACACACACAGACACACACACACAGTAAGGTGTGTCCAGTTCTCTGTGCGTTGAGTGATGCAGACCACATGGGAAGAGAATGTTTCTGCTTTACATCCTTTTTTAATGATGAAAAGTCTGACTGAAAGTCCCCACACACACACACAGACACACACACGCACACACGCACACACACACACACACACACACGCACACACACACACACACACACAGACACACACTGCACATGAAGGCTGCTGATTCACAAAACACAAACGTTCCTCCCACGAACTCCAACGTGCTCAATCGTGTCTGTTCTTGTTGGTTCTGTTGTTGTTCAGCGGGCGGCTGTGATTGGTCGGATGGAGTTGAGCGCGATGGCGCCGGCGGCGTGACCCCAAAGCCTCCAGCTGGTCGTTTCCGTCACAGGGAACATCGAACGTCATTGAGAGGACAGGAGAGTGAGAGCGATGCAACGTTCTCTGCGTGTGCGACCACCGAGGGTCAAAGGTCACCGTTCTTTCATCGCTCAGAGGTGCAGCGTGACTCCGCCGGCTCGCCTGCTTCCTCGGACGCACAACGTTCATGTCAGATTTACCAGCACCCGATTCACCGGCATATTTCACTTTGCTGCGTGAGGCTCAGATGCTGAATTCCCATAAACCACGAGGTGTCTCGTTCCGCCGCCTGATTGGCCGAGACACACAAAACAAGGGCAGACATCGAGGAAACAAAGGTCACATGCTATTTTGAAAGCGGATAATGAACGGAGACTTTCCTCAAGGAGGAGGAGACGAGATGAAATAACCAGAACCAAAACCGGGTCTCTGCCCCATTTATCAAATACGTGATGCCTCCTCCAGGGACCAGACGCATCTCATCGTGTTCCTGACACAACAAACAACACGCGCAGAGGAGTTCCAGCTGCCCGCCGGGGGAGACGCAGCTTCCAGGAACTCGGCTTACCGTCTGGCTGAGAGGGGAACCGAGGCCGGGCGGACTCCTCGCGTCTCCCCGGTGGAAGCGCGGATACCAGCACGCTGCTGCGTAACGACAGACGGCAGAGCTGCAGGAGCAACGGCTGCTTCTGATTCAAACAAGCAGCGTCGACGCAAACAGAGGTTCACGCAGAGGAGGAGCGTGAAAGGGAACAGGACCGAAGTGACGCGCAGACCGTTCAGTGCCGGACTAAACTCGAGTCCAAATGTGAGAGACAAATGATGCTCGTATTAAACAAAAGCCAGTGAGACGTTGAATCAGCTGCAGCTGCATGAAGAGCTACCCGCTCCTGTAGGTTCAATCCAACCCGCGTAACCTCTCTTCCTCTTCCATGGTCTCCTCTCATGTGTTTTTATTGCGTGTGACTGACCGCTGCCATCGAAAACAGAATAAGTTCCAGATATGTTTTCATTCATGTAACACACACGCTCATTTCCTCTATTTTCTCTTCTCTCATTGCAAATGTAGGGTTTTTTTTAGGCTTTCATATTTCTGCATGTGGAAAACACAAACCAGATTTAAGCAATAAGGAATTATTCACCTTGAAGCCAAGTTCAACAGGTACGTTTGGGCTGTTCGGAGCAGTTTATTAAGTGCAGTACATGTTACTGCTCTCAGTATCTAATAGAACTGCCGCTTTGCCTCATTTGCACTTTTTTTTTCTGGTCTCTCTCCCTCTCTCCCCCTCTTTGTCTCTCTCTCCCAAGTTCCTTTTCTTTCCACTGATTATCGCCATCAAAGAAAGAATAACACATGTAAGCACTCAAGAGTTCAAGAGGCAGGCTGGATGCACGTTAAGAGATTTAGACCAGATTTACTCCCAATTACAGAAACACAAATAACATAAATCCAAGTTCCTGTCGTAGTTTTTCCTCCGAGGCTCCAAATCCAGAAACGTATCGCTGAGGGGAACGTTTGGTCTAATTAGTCATTATTAGTCGGGGAAATCTAACAGGCCGAGTTCATGCTGTCAGAGTCAAAGGTAACGGGGACAAATGGCTCATGCAGCGGCTCCATGAAGGAGAACGTCATGCAAACACTGGACATACATCAATGTCTGCATCAAATCCTGGTATCATAAATCAATTTAAAGTCACGGGTTCAATACGAAGGACCGTACGAGTGAAACGCTAATCTGATCGTGGAAGAGCAGTTGCCGTGGCGACGGAGGGGCCGCGGTGAGCCGGCGTCGGGGAGCCGGCGTCGGTACCCGGTCAGCAGGTCTCTGGGCCTCCGTGTGTCACATGCATCTGCCTGGGTTTGTTGAGGTGTTGCAGTGCTCACCTGTTTCACAGGTGTGTGTGTGCGTGTGCACACGCGTGTGTACATGTGTGTGTGTGTGTGTGTGTGTGTGTATGTGGTTTTCCTTTAGAAATGGGTGAACTGAGGGACATTCCCACAGTGCTGTTTGCTGCACACACCTGATCGCGTTCCCTCCCCGTTGTGGATAATTGGCGGTTTTACGACCCGCAGAGAGTCACAGAGCCTCGTTTGGTGTTTCGGTTTGTTTTCTCTGGGCAGTGATGTCATGGCGTTGCAAACTGGGAGGCGATGGCTCCAGGAGCATAGGTTGATGTTATGCTTTTAATTATTTCAATTTTGTTTCTGAGAAATCATGTTCTAACGTCACTTCGAAAATGGTAAATGGCTGTAAATACAGCGGCGCCCGCGTGCCAAAGCTGTCGTAGCCGCGAAGCAGAAACGAGTCAGAGGTTTGAACGAAAGCTGCAAGAAGTTTATAATGGTTTGTTGATGCACTTTGGAGCGAAACGCTGCCACGGAGGAACCGAATCCTGACTCCTAAAGGTTTTTTATTTTTATTAGCTGTGCAGAAAAAGGACCTCAGTGAAAAAGCTCCGAATGGGAGTCAAAGAACCAGATATTCTCCGTCCTCCCTGGGGAATATCGTTTTCCTAAAGTTCATTCCCCATCTGCCTCTGTGTGTGTGTGTGTGTGCGTGCGTGCGTGCGTGTGTGTGTGCACAGCGTGACGATGGGTCTCCTGGGTCACGGCGCCCTGACATCGGTGGAAGTACGTTTCCGTGCCGTTGCTCGGCAACCGTCAGAAGACAGGACTTCTCCTGGGCGAGGAGCGGCGTTGAGAACGTGAGAGATGCTCATCTCAGGCCTTCGTGGAGCACGTGAGGCTGCTGCGAAGTCCTTCGTGGCTTCCTGCTGCTTTCTGAGCGAACAAAGTCAACAAACAAACACACATCTTACTCCACATTAAACTACATTACTCCACATTACTCTACATCATTTTACATTACTTTACAGTAATCCACATTACTCTACATCATTTTACATTACTTTACAGTAATCCACATTACTCTACATCATTTTACATTACTTTACAGTAAACCACATTACTCTACATCATTTTACATTACTTTACAGTAATCCACATTACTCTACATCATTTTACATTACTTTACAGTAAACCACATTACTCTACATCATTTTACATTACTTTACAGTAATCCACATTACTCTTACCTTAAGATGCAACGTGTGTGTTTTCCGTTGGCCATATTCCTCACAAAGTAAAGACATCAAATAAAGCAAAAGGATTTGAAAGGATTCCACCTGGTTTCAGTCGCATTGAGACTTTATTCAGAACTTCCCACCTCGATGTATTGATTCATAAATTGTCCGTCCGTCCATTTATCCATTTGTCCAATTTTTCATCCCCCCAAACTGTGTAGTTGCATCATTCAAGTGTTTAAGGACTTAAAGAGTTTTCTGAATACTGACTGTAAAGCAGTGCTTCTGTCATCAGAGGGGAAATAAAGGGTTTTATTAAAGCAAGCTTTGTGGAGCAGAGGTACTGCGCATGTTGAAGCATTAACGGGAGGAACCTCAGTGCTGCTAAATTGGCCCATAAAAACAAAGTCCAACGTAACAGAAACCTAAATCTAATATAAAAGCAGAATGCCTGTAGAAAGCCTGTAAATCACCTGATTAGGCCCTCGCAGGTACGGTAAACAGAATAAAAAGTAATGGCTGCGTGCGCGGCCCATGTGTGCAGCGCCGGCGTGCACAGAGTAATAAGTCGTACTGGTAGTAATTCTGCGGAATTCCTGCAGCAGCCGGTACCTTTGGATTTACAGGTGAGCCAACACCAGGTGACGAGAGACACAACGAGACCAAGGCTCAACACGCAGTGTGCGTTACGTCCGAGGGAGGAGGCGGGTGAGGGGATCCCAGTCAGCTTAAATCACAGTAATATACCGTAACAGTATAAATACACAGAGGCGTTGTAAATGCGCAGGAATGAACAACAGATTCCAAATTCCTGGCTGCGGCTTGAGATGCTTCTTGAATAACGTGGCCGAAGGTCTTTTGGTGCTCATAGTTTCACGTTGGTACGTTTTGAAGTTATAGTTTCAGCGCGACGACGGAACAACGATACATTCAACGGCAAAGTTTAGCAGAGAAAAAAGCTTCTTTCTACTGAAATATTATTTTGTTCATTGCTTAAGCAAGAATTTGGCATAATTACTTATTCTACATTTATTGGTCTGCTGAATGCAGACCCACTTTAAGGAGTTTAGAATCACTACAGACGCACTAAAGTCAGTGGTACTTAAACAGTAAGATTCAACCAGTTTGAACCCATCAGACGTTAAACGCTCAGATCATTTCACAGTGATTCATGATGATGATCTTTAACTGGGAGGGATTAAGACTGATGTGCTGTTAATTTAGTTTTGTCTTCAGGTCTGTGAGATCTGCGTTTGTTCTTTTGACTGCGAGTTGCATTTGAAGGGAAGCGATATTTATTGGATTTTGACTTTTCAGATTCTCCGAGGTGCCCACTGTGACCGATGACGTGCTTCCACATGAAACATGCTTCTAATTAATAAAAGGAAGGAAGCTGGTCATTCTTTGGTCATAAAATCCATTGAGTGTGACAAAGAGTGTCTGGAATTTCTGGGCCACAAATTGGAGCGCAGACGTCTCCGAGTGCAGAAAGACGAGGCCGAAGAGACAGAAGAAAGGAGGACGAGGACGGGGAGGGGAGTGAGAAAAATAAACAGATGAATAAAATGGAAAGCAGATGGCAAGAGAGACAGATGTGCAACGACAGAAACGCCAACGTCCTGAGGAGCACATCCAAGTCAGAAACGTGATAAATGCACATTTCACTACTCAGGTTCAATTCTCAGTTACAGGAAATATCATTTTCTCTCATCAGCAACAATAAATAATCAGAGATATTCAGGCTCATAGGCAGGAAGTACCCAGCTCCGGCCTTTAAGAGTGCAGAGGGAGTGAGAAAATGGAGATATATGTATGGACTTAGTGTGGGGGGGTCCAGCACATGAGCTCATGACTGCAGCCTCGCTGTAACATCGGTGTTAAGTGCTCGTAAATTCCTCCCTGCTCGGCATTACCTCACAATGTGGGGGAGCGAGAAATTAAGTTAATAATATCGCTCCTAACAAACTTTTATTTTCACTGTTTTTAATGAAACATTTTAGAACGGGACGGGGGGGGATCCATAAAGCAACACCTTCTGCTGCAGGCCCACCGTGCACGCGGGCCGGCGGCCCCTCCCTCCCTGCGGCCCCCAGCTGATCGTAAACGTGACACAATCACTTCTGTGAGCGACGTTTAGTGCTGAATGCTGCTTTTCTTCTTCTCATCACTTGAAACAGAACTTGTTGCACCGACATCCAAATCCTCTGAATCCAACCCGCTTTGCATGTTCCTGGCGTAGGCTCCGCCCCCTCACGGTAAGTGTGACCAATGGTATTTCAGTGTATCGTACGAGCACTAAACCAATGGTTGTTAATTACCTGGTGGGAACGTTTAGCCATCGAGGTACATTTAGTCCAACGTGTGAGAACTATTTTAAGATTCTATACACAAAATAACACAAAACCGATTTCATAACAGAAGAAAAGAGCTCAAACATCACGTGTCATTGATTTGAGGGATTGTATCAGCGGGCAAAGGGCCGTGCTGACCCACAGTGAGCAGCCGCTGCGTCGTGACCTCCACCAGGCTGCGCTCTCACAGCTGCTCAGGCATCTTACACTTTTTATTCTCCTGGACTGGGGGCTAAATATCCCCCGTTTGCTTAACAGGCCCCCACGGTCGCTTAGGCAAATGTGCATCTGTGTGTGTGTGTGTGTGTGTGTGTGTGTGCAGCACAGACTACCTGGCATCCAGATGTGGAACCTGGAGCTCTGCTATTGTTTCCCATACAGAGTGCAAGGCGGTGGTGTTACTGCATTGTAGCAGATACCGCCTCCAGGATGCTACAGGTAGCGTTGCTATAGTAACCATAGCAACCACAAAGAATGAGCATTTATTGTCAAATTCAGCAGAATTTGTGGACATTTAGAGAGAAAGACGTCGTAAAAACCGTCATGTCAAGAAGACAGAATGAACGTTTGAGAATCAGCCCCTTTTGACCTCCACAATGAGAAGGTGATAATAACAATACAGCCGACGAGGCTCTGACTCACATGCTCAGGACTCATCGCTATGGCAACCAGTGGACCGATGACTCATGACCTTTCACCCATCTCACGCTCTGTTTAATTATTATTTCTCTGTCACGTACTTCACACAGAAAAGAGTCTCCAGAAGACAAAAGCATATTCTAAGAACCTGGAAGTTAATCCAAAGGCTGCAAAAACTTTCTCTGTGTGTCTCTCTCTCTCGCTCTCTCTCTCTCTCTCTCTCTCTCTCTCTCTCTCGCTCGCTCTCTCTCTCTCTCCCTCGGCAGCCGTTTTCCATTATCAGTGCCCAAACCAGCTTGTTAAAAAGAGTGGAACTCAAACCACAGTTTTGAAAATTACAGAATTCCTTCATAAATGCCCGGCCCTCCCCGCGGCTGCGCTGGGTTCAGGCTTGAGGTGAGACTGCCATACTACAACTACAACGCACACACACACACACACACACACACACATGTGTGTGCCAAAACATCCAGCGGTATGAGCGCATAACAAAATGCTGCATGATACACATGATTCTGCACACGCTTTGAGCACACGAGCACACGATCACAGACACACACCAAGCGATGATGGAACACAAGCACACGCCAACACAGAAATGCACACACAGCGACAGACACACACAAGTGCACAGTAATAGACTTGTGGCTCACATGGCCCTCTTTCCTTCCCTCTTTGCAAATTTAACCAGAGCCATTTCCTACAACAGCTGAGGCTGCCGCGTAGCAACCGGTCAGACCGCCCTAGCAACAACAACAACAACAATATCTATGATATATAATAATTGAGCCCTTTATCACAGATTGTAAACATTGTTGCTGTCGTGTTTGTTCGTTGAAACCGTCACTTTTAATTCTGCTTTAAAGGCATCAGACAATGACACACCTGGCCACTGGATAGATCGCTTTCCCGAATCTTTCAACTGGCAGGTAAATTGGGGGGAGGCCTGGTGATGCTGAACAAACGACGCCATTCTGCAGCTGCTGTTTAATTTCCCTCGTATGTTGCATGTGAGCATCACCGTCTCCCGCCGGCTAATAAATGGGAATCGCACTGCGCTGCTCCTCCATGTAAAAGTGTTAAACGTCTTAAATCTAACAGCAGATAGGAAATAAACAAGTACGTTACATGAAACCAGCTGATCCAGAAACAAAGCTGGACTAAGAGGTAAGAACGAACAACAACCCACCAGTGTTTCACACGTGCACGCCATTCGGCTCCGCTAACCGCCAGTAATTTGATGTTTTGCTTCGAGGGAAATTGGTGCACTTTGGCCGTGATTGTTTCAAAACTGCCGGCTAATTCTGACCTTTTAAAAACAAACGTACAGATTGAATGTGACGTTCTGCTGCGCCTGCAGAATATGAAAGGCCTCACTGGCTGAATCCCAGTTAATCCCAATAATGAAAACAACCATGGTACCAAGTAGAAGTGCTTCATTCACAGGTTTCTCACCGCCAGTAATACCTTCACCTCATCACAGTGTCACAGTGTTGATATGGACGAAAGGGCCATGAAGTCCATGAAGAACATTAAGACCACGAAGTCCATTAAGACCAAGAAGACCATGAAGTCCATGAAAGCTGAAAGCTTATGAAGAATGCACTTATTTCAGTGTAACGTGCTCTTATGAAGGCCTTCTAAATACTGTCTACCAATGGAACCAAGATTTAACAATAAATGTGACAATAAAAGGAATGGAAAGGAAATGGAAGGAAAAGGAACACACACACACACAGAAACAGTCTTTACCAGGAAATAGTCCCTTGATATAATCCTCTGCCTCCATCTGCTGGGGAAACCTACTAGACATAATAATAAACTAATAGACAAAAGCAAGATGACATTATAATGCGTCTGTTTGCCTTTGTTTCCCTTCTCTGGTTTCTGAATTGGTCTCCAGCGTGTCTCCAGCGTGTCTCCAGCGTGTCTCCAGCGTGTCTCCAGCGTGTCTCCAGCGTGTCTCCAGCGTGTCTCCAGCTTCACAAGTTCTCCTCAGCAGCTCCGACTGGCTCCGACACTCCGGAGACTTTTAAAGCTTTACTTCCCGTGGTGCCGTCTCCTGATGAGGAAACAAAAGCACTGCGGTGGAAGGCAGTGGAGCCCGGCCATAGACCCAATCACTGCTGATCACTGCTGATTGATCACTGGTGTAGAGCAGGAACCGCTGTTATCGATACGACGCACTGGTGGAGGAACACCGCTGCCGCCTGCTTGCACCCCTGAGTACGAGATAGAAAACCTAATAAAGCTGCAAATACAACAATAAGGAATCATGCCAGGTGTGTAAAGCACTCTAGTATTATATATGGAATATTCACGATGATGAGGAATCCTACCGCTGTGATGCTGCAGTTCACTGTGCTGCAAAAACCAAACTAGTGATGTAAAAATGATTGATGATCACCAGTAATGAACTTCCATAACTTAAGTATCAAAAACCAAACCTCATTTCCCAAAGCAATTTCCTGTCCAAACTGCACGGACGTGTCTGACCCGCTGTTCTCTGTCCTTTCCTTAAATGAAATGCAATCAAGCATCCGTAAGCAACTCGTTTGGATTTGAAAGTGAATATTCATTCAGTTTTGTTAGCAGTTCTTTAAAACCATTTGTGTCATGTTCATATACACACGGTTAAATACAAAGATTGAACCAACGAATATCAAATGCATGTCCTAGTTACAGGTGACACTATTCTGGAATACATCAGACAGTCTAGGAACATGCAGTGTGATGTCATAAATCATTTTCCATTTCGCGAATTTGGTATTTTAATAAAAGGAATTTGTATTTTAGGTGATTGATGTGTTTGTCGTATTTTCCGATGTTCTGGCTACTGAGTCGTTTACTGTAAATGTGCACTCAAATATTTTACATTTTATCTCAGTAGACATTCATGGGGAAGTTCTAAATAACTCTACAGCAACACACTGCTAAATTAAGTGAAGAATCACAACAGCTGTCATTTCACAATGATCTACTGTCAGTATACAATACACTACTGTAAAAGGTACTTTACTAGCAGCCGGTAGTTTTTCAGTCAATTTAGTTATTTTGCATTGAGAGGTTTGGGAGCACATCAGTGAGAAGTTTTCTTTTCTGATGCTTCTTTTCATTCACTTTTTCAGAAACACTCTTCTTATGTGATTTAAATGCATTGAACTCCGCACCCCTTTATAGATTTCTAGGGATTTTTTTCATGATATTAATAATTTCTTTATTTTGGTGCATTGCATTGACTTCCATTAATTTCCATTCATACAAATGATTTGATAAATTATTATATTTGTCTAGAACATTTATTCGAGATGAGTTCTGCTGCCGCACACAGAATGTATGTGTAATGATGTCCAAAGGCCACCAGGGGTCGCTGCTCGTCCACAATGGAACACAGAGCGACACCTCTCAGACTGCAGTCATACATGTACACATGTTTACATGTACATGTACCAGACGGCAGAGGTATCATACATTATAATATAATTGTAATAATGAAATTCATAACGGATTGTATTCATACACAATGACAGTAATAACGATGTAACTACATACGTTTTGTATTGTTATAACAAAAGCATGTAGTGAATAATGCACATTAATACCATGTTCCGTCTTTAACATATGACATTAAGTTAATTCTGGGTGAAAGACCCCCCCCCCCCCGTAAACCGCTCTAAATTTGTCCAGCGCGCTCCTGCTCGCTGATTGGTCCGCGCTCTGATTGGCCGGCCCTCTGATTGGCTGGAAAAGTTGTGTCCTCGGACAGGCAGCCTGCGCAGCTGCTTTTGTTGCCTGCGGCTGAGCTTCGGACGTCGACGCGCTGCTGGGGGCGATGCGGATTTATTTATACACGTTTATTATCGATACCGCGGGTTTATCGCATCGATCCACGTGAGTAAACACTTCGTTCCGCTTCGTTTTTCCTCCTCCTCTCCTTTCCCGGTTCGTGCGCGTCGTGTCCCCCAAACTGCGTGCGCGCACACTGTCATTGAGGAACACTGCAGCTTCACGTGTTTGACCTCAGCACGTTTATTCAGGATTGTTCTTCCGGTATTTGCTCAGTTAGTCGAAACCTTCCTCACTATACAGTTTACTAAGTACAGTTTACTCACTAACTTCAGGCGCTGCGTCTCTCCGCGGGGGGGGGGGGGGTATTATTCTGGTTATTATTCTCTTTTTTATTCTGGTTAATATTCTGGTTATTATTCTAGTTTTTATTCTGGTTATCATTGTGGTTAATTTTCTAGTTTTTTATTCTGGTTATCATTGTGGTTATTACTCTGGTTATCATTTGGAGTTTACCTTTTACCTCGGGGTGAATACTTGCGGATACATCATCAGCTTACAGTAAGTGTGAACATTTATATACTTTATTAAAACCCACCTTTGTCTTCATGTTTCACAGCGAATATGAAGTGAACTTTCATCTTCTCCTTCAGCTTTTCTGCACCTGTTAAAATGTCAAATGAATGTCATGAATGCATGTCATATATTCACGTAATCTTCACGCTGGCGGTATTTACTTCCTGTTGAGTTTACCACATCTGGGAAAAACTGTTATAACGCGTTACAGCACCAGCAAAGTTCTTAAATACACACAGTACTTTCACGTAGTACAATATGTTTTTTTCAACAAAGTATCATACCTGTAGTTTGGGAGTTTAATAATAGAAACAATTACAAGCAGTCTTTCTTTCTTAGATAACCTTTAACGTGTTACCCAGAATTCACAGCCTCTGGCTTCGTGTGATGATTTCTGTTTATCTACGGAATGAATATTTTTCTCTCAGTTCGATAAAAGCAAATCAAATGTTTGATGTTTGGAAATCCACAAATGAAATGGACCATGCGGCCCTTTTTACAGGAAGCGAGTAGCCGTTTGTCTCGTGAGGTTCAGGGACAGACGTGTGGACATAAATCTGCAGAAAAGTCTTCGTGTCCCATCGGTCTGAAGAGCGTAAACGCTCTGACACCCAAACCAGGTTCACAGGGCAGAATGAGGCTCTGAGTGTCCTTCCCCTCCCTTCTGCACAGGTATGATTCAGAGGAGTCCGGCTTTCAGGCTTGCATTCCTTTAATAAGGAATAATGGGGTTATGTTACTCGCGTCTCACGTTTTCACGTAGATGCTCAACAGCCGTCAGCCCCCCGTTTAGTAAATCATGCTTTAATCCCTTTCAGCTGGCAGCTATTTTGGCAGCAATAATAAAATAAGAAAACTAGAAAAAAAACACCCAGGTCGAAAAATGATGAATGTGTCTGATTGTTGGAATAAATCAGAATCTGGCAACGGACCCAGTGTTGATGCATTGATGGTTTAAAGACAAAGATGTAATCTGGGTGATTGATCTGACCCTCCACACGCATCAGCTGTGACCCTTCAATGAGTAACTTCATGTGTGTCTCCCCTCAGATAAGAGAGGCCGATGGAGCTTCTCTGGGTGCTGCTGCTGCTGGACGTGGTCCTCGTGTCCTCTGCTGCTCGAGGTGAGTAACAGCAGCTGTGAAGTGAAAAGTACCATTTGTGCTCCTTTCCGTCACACTGTTGGGGAGGTGCCGGCCTCAGCTGCTCCATCGCCTCCTCCTTCCTGTCCCCTGGCTTGCGGAGCTTCCTGAGTGAATGTGTTTTGTTCTCAGTGGACCTTTGGCTGGTATTCAGATGCGGTCAGGTGTCCTTGTGCTCATCTGGGAGCTTCAGACGCGTTGTGGCTGCAGAGCACCATTCGTTGTTTTAGCTCAAAATGTGGAGGTAACGGGGGTCAGAGTCCGACACGGAGCAGCACCCTCGGTCCTCCACCTTCTTTCGTTCAGTGCAATGCAATGTTCCTGGAAGTCGACGATCCCCCGCATGCGGGCGTCGCATGCGGGCGTCGCATGCGGGCGGATGGGGAGTCGGCGCCCGCTCCGGAGATCACACACGATGGGTTTCCGGGGGGAACAAAGCCGCATTCAGCGAGGCGGAGCTGCAGACACGGGGCCGAAAGTAAACACAGACCCACAGACCACAAGGAGATGAGATTAGATTAGATTAGATTAGATTAGCCTATTAGGGATGTTTGCTGTGCAATGCTGCGGCGGGCCCTCCCCCCTCGCCGCCTCGCCGAGAGGCAGGAGGGAGGGGGGAGGGGGGGGGATAAGAAAAGAAGGAAGTAGAACATGAACTTGGGACATCATGAAAAGGACACAAGGGACCGAATGGACCGGTTTCAAAAGGAAGAAAGTTTGTTATTTGTGTCAGATTGTGAGATTTGGAGGCGGCGCTACATCGATTTATTTGCAATTTCTATTTGTGCACATTGTATCCTGCTAACGTCCAAACCACACGTCATCCATCTGTTAGACAAAGAGTGAAGAGCCACCAACACATTCACAACGCATCTTCATCACATGGAGGCCGAGGCACATGGGGCGCACACTCACTACTGAGGAATGTAATTAGCACGCTAACGCTAACAGTGATGGTCAAACGGGGAGGAGGAGGAAGAGGAGGAGGAGGCAGCCGGTGTCAGAGCTGCAGTGGTCCATAGAGCGCTCCATATGCGTTAGGAGACTCTCATGGCGGGTGGGAGGCCACATGAACAGGAAGTGGATTCAAGGCCACAGGCGACACAAAGGGACCCAGCAGAGCGCTTTGGGTGCAACACGTCTTCTGGCAGATGATTCAGGAATCATTCTTGGACCTAAAAGGTGCAAGAAATGTCAATTATGATTAACGTAAAATCATAATCACAATCACACAAAGCATCGAAGAAGAGCAAAGTGGCTCTTTGTTCCATCGTGGAAACGATTCCAGATGAATCATGAAGGGTTGATTTGATGAGGACTGAAAGCCCCTGTAGCTCTGGCTAAGGCCTCCATCCAGCGAGTAGTTATAGGTGACCCATCAATTACAAAGGGTTAATCTTTAATGAGCTTCACCCCCTCCACTGTGTTCAGCATTGATTAACCATGATAATACTTTGTGTGGCATCAAACTGATTAGAGTAAACACCTCCACATACCCCCCCTCCTCAATCCCCCCCCCCTGCATCGCTTCCTACCATCGTAAATACCATCTGACGTGCTGATAAGTGTTATACAGAGATGAGCATCTGCCTGCCAGCTGCAGGGGAAGAGCTGCATCCATGGGGAGTCAGAGGGGGGGGGGGGCAATGTGTATTCTTCGCTGGTATTTACTATTATTATTTCTATTAACGTCCTGGTGTGACTGTCCACTGAAACCTGCTTATTAACAAGTGTGTTTGTTGGTTACCAGACAAAAGGACACGTTCAGTTCCTCTTGTTAATGCAAACGCACCTCTCAAGATGTTTGTTGTCCAAACAGCCAACAAACATCTGGTTTATAACAAACATCTGGTTTGAGGATCCAGGTGACTTTCAGCTTCTTTCTCTTCTTCTGTCGTCCGTCGTCCATTTAGTGGATTTCAGAGGTTTGGAAGAGATAATTGAAATATATCTGCTGGATCTTCAGCTGTATTCATGAACCCGTTTGCTGGGCCCCAAAAGGCAGCAACCCCCCACCACACACACACACACACACACACACACACACACACACACACACACACACACACACACAGACACACACACACCAACCCACTCACAGTTTTACAGGCCTGTTACTGCTAAAGTCTATTAGCCCTCATTTAGATAAAGTCAATGTTTGCTTTGACTTTGCTAATGGTGGGAGGGTGGGGGGTCGGGGGGTCCGGGGGAGGGGGGGGGGGGGGGGTGTAATGGGCCTGTCGGCTCACTCTGCGGGGGGGGGGCGACATTGTGTCGCGGTCATGTGAAGGTGGGGTGTGTGTTTGCAGAGGAGGTGCAGCCCAGAGAGAAGAAAACCAGACACAAAGTGTGAGTCTTCAACGTGTCTCTCTCTTCGCTGCACGGCATTGTGGGTCGTGGCGCCACAGTGCTGCATTCTGGTCTCAGTGGGGTTGGGGTATGTTTGGTCAACGCTGCAGCACTGCGGGTCAAAGGTCAGCTAGTGGATGTGGGAGGGGTCGGGGAGTGTGTGTGTGTGTGTGTGTGTGTGTGTGTGTGTGTGTGTGTGCGATGAAGGGGGTCAGAGAAAGCACATGCCAGCACCAGAGGAGACTGTGATAACACGCCAGCAGCCCCCCAGGACAACACACACTTTCCCTCCTGCGTGCCCTCGGCCTCCGCTCGCTCACTTCAGAGGGTTCTGGGTTTGAAGCCCAGCGCGTTCGACCCGCGTTGGTGTTTGGGTTCCATCCAGCTGTTCTCTAATGTTCCCCACGTGCATTTTATTGGACGTGGATGTCGATCCATGACATGAATAGAGTGTTTAAATGAGCGCAGACACTAATGAGGGTGGTGGAGGCAGAAGGAGAACAACGACAATATGTATAAACTTTGCTGTCAGAGGTTTTCATCAGGTTGTCGTCTTCGTCTCTGTCCTCGGAGGCGTCTCCCCGAGTGTCTCCCTGCTAATTGTCTCCGCGCTTTACATCGCCTCTGCCACTCGGTGTCTCGCTCTCCGACAGTTCAATTCATCCGCCACTTTCTTTGTCTCTCCCTTTTGTCTGCCTTTCACTCAAAGCTTTGCAGACCTCTTTAACCGTCAACCACACGCTCGCACGCACGCACACACACACACGCACACACGCACGCACACACACATACAAACGCACGCACACACACACACACACACACAGTCTCCAGCTGTTTTTCCTGATGGCGCGTTACAAATGAGATGTTGAAAGCTGATCGCTGGGACAGGAGACACAGACCCTTGTTTACTTTGGGCTTTGCTCTGTGTGTCTGTGTGTGTGTGTGTGTGTGTGTGTCTGTGTGTGTGTGTGTGTGTGTGTGTGTCTGTGTGTGTGTGTGTGTGTGTCTGTGTGTGTGTGTGTGGGTGTGTGTGTGTCTGTGTGTGATAGACAGGGGTACAGGAACACAAAGGCTACCTCAAACCAAAAATACCACCATGGTGACCTCAGTCTGAAACGTGATTGGCATGTTATGGACGGTCAGCCACGCTCGCCCCCCTGTTTATCGGTCATACAGACGACCTTTGACCCCAGGAAGTGGAGGCTGATCGGGGGCAGGATGTTAAGGCAGGCGGCTTTAGGAAATTCTTTCGGTAAGCTGTAGCTGTGGTTGCGGAGCTGGTTCTGGTGGGGCTGAAGGTGTAGACGGGCCAGCTGTCGATGTGGAATCCATACGGGGTGGGGGGGGGGGTATTATGAGAGACTTGGGGGGGTTGAGAGAAGGGAACGTATATGATGGCGACTGTGTGGCTTGACTCAAACTTTTCACGCTAATTTTGTTGCGTTGGTTCGTTTTGATGGAGGAATGTGGAAATCAACCAGCCTGTTCGCGGCGGTCCGGAACTCGAAGGTGGAGGGAAACGTGTCCGTCTCCGTCGCCTCCGTCCCATCGGGCGGCTCAGCGTACTTATGCTGCGGAGGTAATCCGTCTCTTGTGTGGGTGCCATCATCACACACAACGGGCCTATTCTTCCCCACGTAATTAACAGAGGTACTTACGGCTGCTTTCTGGGGTTTAACTGTTGTGTTGTCGCAGCTTTAGACCAGGCAGAGATGTGGTGGTGAAATGGGGGGCATAGGCGGGGGGGGCTCTGTATGCAGGTCTCAGGGTTTTTACAAGTATTCACATTGCTGGCGTGGTGTTAATTCAGCGTTACTGTGAAACCCACGTAGCTTTTCATGGGGTGAGAATAACCATTTTCAGCGTTGTGGTAACGGGACATTTTCAGATAATTGAGTGGGTTCAAATGTGGTGAATTAAACCATAATGGTTTCATCCTTCAAATATATGGTTTTCCCTAGACAGCTCCTGGCCCCGCCCCGAAGCCCCGCCCCGAAGCCCCGCCCTGAAGCCCCGCCCGAGACCCCGCCCCCTCTGCAGCCCTAAGCAACATTGATGTTGTGTTACTACTCATTCTGCTGTTGTAGTGGACTCCTCATGGGAGTAAGATACACTGGGATATCTCCCTCATAACGCTCATAGTAAGGGGTCAGGCGACAGGTTCAGACAATTAGGGTAACCATGGTAACGCAAGGTAATGGTGGGGTTGAAGTTGATGCGGACGTTGTGTTTTTGTGTGAAAGAAACGCTTACTGACTGCGACACTATTACTTACTTAAGACGGTTGTATTTCCCGTTAACACTTGTACTTCCTTTTACCTTTGGAGTTGCCGACGTTATAATGGCACTCAACATGGAGCCATTAGAGAAAGGAGATATAGGTTAGGAACATGGAATAACACACACACACCTCTCACACACTCATTGTAGCCTAAAATGAGACAGTGACCTGAGCTGAACAAATGGATTAGTCACGGCTGAGGATTGGTGTGGAATGCGTGTGTGTGTCTGTGTGTGTGTGTGTGTTATGTGCATGCTTGGAATTTCTGACTCTCCACCAAGTGAAGCAGAAAACACACATGTGCAGGAGGAAGAAGAAATACAGGAATAGACAAAAAAATAAATGAAGTCAACAAATATAGAATCAAAAAAATATCTGTAGACAAAAAGTAAAAAAAAAAATTTAACTCAAAAATTTAAAAAATATGTGAATGAAAGAAGTCATGGAAAAAAAAAAAAAAGATTTCACCAAAAATTGTGCAGAATGTTTTTTTTTTTCAAAAAAATGTTGCCAGAAAGTTGGTCAAGAACATCATGGAAAAATAGTAAAAAATATTTGAATAAAAAAGTAAAAAAAATAATCAGCCAAAAAATGTTGGAGAAAATTACTAATAATATTTAGTTCAAGTGTACACATATTTGGTCGATGAATGTCATGGAAAAGTAAAAAAAATATGCTTTTTAAAAATATCATCGAAAAAAACATTGAAAACCTTGAAAAAAACATTGAAAGAAAGAAAAAACATAGACAAAGAAGAAGTTTTAAAATATTCTTGGAAAAAGTCGAATATTTATAAGAAATATTATATTCAAAAAAAGTTATGGAAAGTCCAAAAATATAAATATATATATTTATTATTATATTATTATATTATAAGTTCCATATAGAATATAATTGTGATGCAATTTAAAATAACTATGGTAAACAGAACGGAAAACGGAAAGCTTATTTTAGCTGGACCCAATGTTGATTTGATGAGTTGCGGTCATAATAAAATGTCCGCTGGAAAACAACTGTGGGTGCACAGTGAAAGGGTGTATTAGAATGTGGCACCAGGGGGCGGAGCTCGGGGGCTCTGGCGACGGAATCGACCGTGTGCGCTTCAGTTTTTGCTGATGAACGGACGCTCCGAACGGACGCCGCCGCTCGCCTTCGATGAAGAGCACGCGTGTGATGTACCGATCAACGCCACTGGACTCGACTCAGCAGGTGTTTGCTGTTCGGCCTTCCAGGGTCACCTACCTGCACTCAACCCGCTTTAAATCTTATCTGCAACTGTTTAACGTAAAGCTGTTCATGAAGCCGGCCTCGCTATCGCCATGTCTCCACTTTAAGTGGGTTATGTCAATATAAAGGAAGCAAATATTCAATATATCTTTATCACTGGAGTGGAGCACAGCAGGTGCTGGTACCGTGTGTGTGTGTGTGTGTGTGTGTGTGTGTGTGTGTGCGTGCGCGCTATCACTGTTGTTAATGGGTAACAGTGTCTGCCTCCAACAGGCTGATAAAAGTCAGGTCGAGGACGCCGGTTAACTTCACGCACACGAGCCCACAAACAATCACGCACACTCAGGAGTGTTAACTGTTTCTTATCTTCAGCCAACTATGTGTCGCCTTATCTGTGAGGCACGAGGCGCACTGCAGACGCACATGCACACGCACGCACACACACACACACACACTGTATACGATGGCTCATTGTGTCTGTTTTCCCGTGGCAGATACTGAAAGACATGAAAGCCACTCGTTAGTAATGACACACAATTGGAAACAATACTTTTCAGATGGTTTCCCTGCTTTACTTTCCTTCAGTCCGTTTATTAATTAATCCTCCTGGTGAATCTTTGGTTTGGCTCCGTTACAATGAGTCATTGGTGCTCTGCTTGTTCTCGCCGACGACAAACCCAACACACTGTTTTGTGCCGCCGGGTGTCGAACACTGAAACTTACGGTCATTTTAGATCCAAATGTACGTGAGTGTTATTTGTGTTAAATATCCTCAAAGGCTCCTGATTGTGGAACGTTTGTCTTCCCACCAGTGAAAAGCAGACAGGTGCAAAGAACCCGAACGAATCACAGCGCTCCTATCACGGCATTGAACGCCTGATGTGTGTGTGTGTGTGTGTGTGTGTGTGTGGCTGAAGAAGAACACTTAATGTGCAGCCATCAGTCTGCCGGTGGCCTCGGGCCAGAGAAAGGAGTGTGTCTACAGGAAGAGCCCCCCGGGGTGCATCTGTCAGCCTGATGAACGAATGGACGAATTGAAGAGAGAATTGAAAAACAGGACAGCGGGGATTAAAGATTAAAGTCGACTCGCGGCTGTTTGGGTCGTTTGAAGCAAAGAACAAACCGTGTGGCTGATTTATTTAATCTGAGCTTAATGCTGAAGACCACACACACACACACACACACACACACACAAGGAGAAAAGGCTTCCATGTGTCATCCTGTGTGTGGAGAACAAACTGGGTTCATGCTAAACTCCACCGTGTTGTCGGCGTGTAAAAGGACGTCTGTCTTCACTTGAAGCAGGAGAAGAAGAAGAGCCTGTGTGTGTGTGTGTGTGTGTGTGTGTGTGTGTGTGTGTGCGCGCGTGCTTCAGGTTGACTCCTCTGCAGGCACGGCAGCATCGTAAAGCCCCAAATGGAGGAAACAGACCCACTTTTCTTTTCTTTTGGCCTCTAACACATGAAGACACATGAAGACACATGAAGACACATGAAGACGGCTTCCTGAGACATCAGGAGGATTCTAAAAACACACGCGCGCTGACCTCGTGTCTCGTGAAAGAGGGCAGAAGATGTTTTACTCTCTTCGGTTTCCCCCCCAGAGACGGATTTAAAGAGACTTAACTTAAGAGGACGAGGACGAGGAGGGGAAGGAAGGGAGTGAGGAGAGGAGGCGGCTTCACGGGAGGAGAGAGGGAGGAGAGGAAGGTCAGCTCCAGGTCCTGCTCCTGAGACCCTCTGGGGAAGGAACTGTGTGTGAGGCCATTAAATCACAGCAGAGGAAGGAGAGAGAGCGCATCGGGCCGAGAGGAGGGTGAGGGTGAGGGTGAGGGTGAGGGTGAGGGTGAGGGTGATGAAGGGGGAGAGCCAGTAACGGCTGTAAGAGAGAGAGGGAGAGTTCAGGCGATGAGATTTCAATCTGCTGGAAGAAGAAAAGAGACGACAAAATAAATACGGAGAACGAATATGAACACTGAATGGGAAGCGAAAGAAAAAGACAAACGGGGAGGAGGAGGAGGAGAGAGAGAAAGAGGAGGAGGAGTGAGACATCAGGCCGCTGATGAGAAAGCCATGCAGCTGATCGCACAGGAGGAGGAGGAGGAGGAGGAGGAGGAGGAGGAGAGGCTCCCCTGAATCCCCTTTGTGT